>ML834118.1:0-15602 GCA_009831015.1 Picea engelmannii | reverse complement strand
AAGACAAGAGCTTATGGATCGACAAAATATATCCCATTCATGCAGAGGATATCCATCAACTCACAGGACTATCATTGGAAGGTGAGGATGTATAGAAAGGGTTTCAAGGACCAATAAAGAACGACAGAAAGAAGGGTGAAATCAAATTGTATGAATGATTCCATACCTAATGTGGGGTTCATACAATGAAAATTGATCTAATTATCCCATAAATGGTGAGAACATAATGCTATGTATTTTACAGGAAGGTCATGTGCTCATACTACAAGGGAGAATGAACGTTGGATTCCCTATTAGTGGAAGATTTATGTGCAAATGGTGCATTCTTTAACTAGTGTAGTTACCTATTGGAGGAGTTCCTCATTCCTCATGAGGAATTTTAGGAAAATGGAAACACCTTTACATATGGATATCTGCTTCTAGCCATTACAATGTTGAAGTGTAGGCCACCCATGAGAAGAAAACTAGCACTTTCAGATAAGGTGTTCCTTGCAATGATGTTTGAACCTTGGAATGCAAGGGAAAACTCTGAGAATGTCGAATTCAATAATGTTGTGTTACTCATATGATTGACGCCACCCAAAGGATGCACATATTGCAGGAAATGTTGAACCTGAACACAAGAAATATCTCATTTGCCTTGAATTGTCACCATAATTGTGTCTGGCCAAGGCATGCAAATCCCTTCTATTTCCACAAGAGGTCGCTACCATTCTATCTGGATGAATAAATATTGGACAAAGAGGTCATGATATGGACCAAAGTTAAACAAAACCAACACAATTAAGATATACATTATATTTTATCGTCAGAGTTGTTAAAGAAGAAGATTTCGACATAGGAAACATGGACGAGTTCGCGCAAAGTAGAGTTGTTGTGGAAGTCTCCAACATCATCAGATTCATAAGAAGAGGAATAACACCAACTGCATCATCCCAAAAGGACCTTACCAAGATTACCCAAGCTTCCAGATGAGGCGGTACTCTCATGTAAGACCGTAAATTACATTTTATTTGTTGCCTTTACAGGTGAGGTTCCTGCTAAAAATATTAGAACTGATGTTTCCCCTGCAGTCAGCCCAACCAAAGTCATAAAACCACAACCCATATCTAGTGCTTTATCACACACCAGAGAAACCACTCATGCTACCCATAATGTTATTGATATAGTTGATGACCCCGAGCTATACCTCAACACATATTCCACTTTAATTGTTGAGCAAGCCCCACCATCACCATCCAAGGATACCACAATCCCACTTCTACCCAAATCACCATAACCCATTCAAATAGACATCCCAATGAACCTTGGGAACCTCAGATATATTCTCCTATCATATGTTGGCATGCCAATCAAATCAAATGTTCCATCTATGTCCATTTTGGTCACTCTTCCCTATGAGGAGAGCCAACAATCAAAAATGTCAGAAATCACCCAATTCCCACAAGTCCCATTCCTGGGTCCTTAGTCTCCAAGACCAGATATTCTCATTGAGGTTCTGTAGTTTCGGAATGGGACCCCAGAAGTTCCACTCACAACAAGGATAACAACTCAACAAGAGATAAAGTCTCAAGCACCACATGAGATTCATTCAGGATAGAGCACAATGTTGTTGAAAGAGAAGTTAGAGACAGTACTCCAAGATCCACAAAAGTGCTCGGAACTATTACATCTCTACCTGGAACAAACAAAATTTATCCCTTTACTTTTGATATCCCCAAAGAAAAAATTGGCCCAACAGTTGTGGGGACCATCCATGGCTAATGGGATTTTGATTTAGATTAGACTCCCTATGTAAGATACAGTCACATCTAGTGAGATAGATCACTTGTCTAAAATGAAGCTAGTAGGATTGATCAGAGCCTCTACTGAGTACTTGGAGCAACAAATTCAAAAATCCTAAAAGAGAGATGAATTATAGAGATAGGAAGGGATGATGGAACAAAAATAATAGATGCATGAGGAATATTTAAAAATCCATGTGGAGTAGAAAATGGAGAAAATGAAGGAAACATTAACATAGGTGTGGCCAAATTTCAGGAAGGAAACACCTCAGCTTCCATAGTTCAGTGCAACTGAAGCGTCGTAAAATTATCTTGGATTAGTCCATAAATCATGGGAGGTGCTATCAGACTAATAAGAGGACCTACAAGATCATTTGGAGAGAATGAAGTTGAAGGCTGAGGCACAACCCATAAAACTCCAACAAGAGATGGAAAGATTTTTCCTGGAAGGAAACGGTGCCAAAGATGTGTTGCATAAGAATACCAATGAGTGCACTACCATCTTCAAGGAAGTCAGTGATTGTATGGGTGTGATTGTAATGTCCCCATTTTGGGACATTATAACATTACAACATTTCAGAGTGTTATGCCTACCCGAGTAGCCAGATAGGGATGACAGAGCGTTCGGGAGATACTGAGGGGTTTATTTGGGCCCAACTTGCATTGTTCATCATCAGGATCCAGTCTGCACAACTTGGTTTTGGTTTCTTTGCATTTCGATGATTTCCGTAATTTTGAGTTACTATGGGTCATATCTTAATTAAGTTCACTAAGAAGGTCATAATGGAGATATTACTTGGAGAAACCTCTTAGTGTGATAGCTCATCAGAATCGGGAAGAAGAGAACTATAGGATAAGATGGTGAGAAGTGACTTTTAGTGGCTGGAGAAGCAATAAGGATGGATAAATCACTTTTTAGAGGTAAAATGGTTAATTAATTAATTAATTAAGTGATTTAATCAAGGAATAATAAAATAAAGTAAAAGTCACTTGAAGGGAAGAAGTCAACAGTGAATTAGGGTTTCAGCAGTGATTTAGGGTTTTGGAAGTCAATAGTGAATTAGGGTTTCAACAGGGATTTAGGGTTTTGGAAAGCTATAAAGGAAGGGTCAACGACCCAATTCATCATTATGCGGATTATGACTTGTCATTGAGGAGAAGAGGCGCATCTCAGGAGAGATAGTTCAGTGTATTCTAGGAGGAAGACACCAGTTGGCTGATTTCAGTGTTGAAAGACACACCCTAGTCACCGAGAAGATCATCCAGGTCTTCCATCATTCTTTATTGATTCCACAACGCTCCCATATTCCGAGTATTATCTTTTAGTTACTTATTTGCATTCTAGCTAAGATCCTTTTGTCTTTTGATCTAGCTGAGTGTTGTTATTTAATTCAATCACAATTGCTTATTTGTATTCTGGCTAAGATCCTTTGTCTGTTGATCTAGTCGAGTATTGTCGGTTTATTCATCCGCATTCAGCCATTTTGTAATCCACATAGATATCATAGTACAAAATTTGCAGTCCTTTGTTGCATTTATTATTTGTATGATCATTTATATGTTGTAAACCTTTGATCCTACACACACATTAGCAGTGTTTCCTAGACTATCCAAGTCGAGAACAATACAGTGGTATCAGAGTTGGTTTTCCTGCCAGCCTAAGGGGAAAATCAGATAAGGATGTAGATACATAATTACTAGTGAGTGGATTGATAGGAGCACAGATGGAACCTGCACCCATTAGATGCAGGGAGCGTTGTTACAGTTGCAAAGTTCCTTGGAAGCCAAATCACCGATGCAGGGGTAAAGGGAAGGTGCACATTGTTGAGGTGCACTATGACAATGAGGATGAAGAGATGCATGTGAATGCAACCATAGATGCCTATTTAGAGCAGTCTGATAAGGGTAGTGAGTCTTGCGCATCTGAGGGATACTTGGAGGGACATGATGATACCGCATATCCTTCATCTTCCCCATCAGGTAATGTTGAGGATTCAACACTTCAGCATAGTGGTGACACTTGTGATGATTCATATGTGTTGGCACTTAAACATGATGAGCTTAGGAGGTTGGATGACCTACCAGTGGGTGTATACATGGCTTCCAGGAAGTCATGTATGGAGAATGATGAGCTTCCTATGATGATTGAACCACATTTTTCATCTTCTCAATCACCTATGCTAGCTATGACACATGAGGATATCAGTGGCATTCCTTATATGGTAGAGGAGCCTGTGGGGATTGTACACAAGGAACATATGGATCTACAGACCCAGAAGGAGAGGTATGGCTTGGAGATAGTTGACCTTACACATACCTATCAGTATGAGGAGAGTGAATCACCACTCTTGGAGATTCCATTGATGGACCAGGTTGTGGAGAGAGAAAGCTTGTGGCGACACTCACTCCCAGGATCAATCTACAATGATGAGGATGCACTCCTTATTAGTCAGATTGACCATAAAACGTGTCTGGACACATCTGTATGGGATCTAGGCACAAATGATATTAGTAGGGTGAGTGCATAGGAGGATACAACTGCCCATATAGGATATGGTGCGATTCAGATAGGGGTCACAGTTGGTGATGGCATGTAGTGGCATGAAGGAGGACTGAGTAGCACAGGGGACAATGGGTAGTTCAGTGCCTTATATTTTGAGGAGTGTGTTGTTGGGGATTCCATTGTTGACACTAGCAGTGAGAGGCATGAGGTAGCACCTCAACAAGATTGTGACCAGGAGTCATGACACTTGGCAAGACAGTTGAGAGTCAGTGAGGGCATGATCATGGCAGCCACTAGATGCATTGATGATACACATGCATTGGTGGTAGGTTATTGTTGGAGGGCCTTGATGGCACAAGATAGTTTAGATGGGGGGCTTGTCATTGATGACTTCCATACACTCAGGGAGAGAGTGATTGTGATGAGGTTCGACTACCAGCAGTTGTTGATGGATAGGGATTACCTATTGGAGGTTGGCAAGATGTATCATAGGGAATTGAGGGAGCAAGAGGTTGAGGTGGACAAACTCACTCATGATTTGGTGAGAACACAAATATTCTTGGAAGGCACACAGAAAACCCTTCAGGAATCAGATTCTAGATCAGAGGAGCTCCTTGAGGAAACTAGACAAAAATCCACTACACCTATTTCAGCAGAGAGTCATATATATCCCTCAACCACATTGTGAGAGGATGTTGGTGGTTTAGCAATGGAGCACCAGTTGAGGGAGGAGCATGAGGATTACCCAGGATCACTGATGAGTATGGAGAGATATGATCCAGAGATACATGAGGATATCCATAGGTCACAAGGACCACCCTTCACGAGGGGTGGTGAGACAGTTGGGCACACGCGTACACATGGGATTCTAGAGCTAGGGGCAGTTTTGAGGACACTTCCATTTATGCTCCAGGATTGGTTGACCTTCATGTACAGGATGACCCCATAGTACACCCAGGATCTATGATGTTGCAGTTGTATACAGGAGATGAAATGAGTATGAAGGGGCACACAATGATGAGTGGTAGTTCACAGAGACATACATAGGTGTACAGTGGGATTCAGGGGGACGCACTGGATGACATGGAGGAGATGTACTTAGTAGAGCATGGAGATTCCTCTCGCTTGCAATAGTATACATATCTGGGAGATCACATTCACCGTAGAAGCAGTTGTGTGAGTGATTATGGATGGATAATGATTGAACCATAGTTGGTAGAGCTACCTACTATTGTACCCGATGGTTGGTGTTCAGTGATGAGTATAGGTGATTATTTACCATGGGTGTCGATGGATGAGATTTTGGTTAATAACTTTGGATTGACCAAAGAATATGCTACTTTTCAGTCCTACAGTTGGTTGAAAATATTTATGATGGCCTTTCCCGATACTTTCATCATTGATAGCAGCACATGGGGAGCTAGACAGTGGTAGGGGGCATGGAGAGTTGGTAGGCCAAGACCACCTAACAGGAGTGTCTTGATTGCATACATCAAGATAGGGGTGGATCATCAGGCACAGACAGTTGAGGCCTTGGGCATGATGGAGAGTATACTAGGTCATGGGACAAAGGATATCTCAGAGGTTGCTACATATTCATACTCTCATTGGGATGAGGGTGGAGTGATTTCAACAGCTACTGGTAGGGCACATCAACAGTTAGTGGGGATTGGAAGTGATGAACTTCCAAATTTGACATGGGATCCAGGAGTCCATTTGGTCAATAGTTTGTTTCATCTTATGAGGATCTAGGATTGGAGGATCCAGAATGGATACTTTGATCAGACAATCATGATCAGAGTAGAGAAGCATCAACATGATGGTCCCTGTCAGAGACTAGCATGGGACCCTAGGATTACAGGGTTGGGCATTTCATTGACTGGTGGAGACAAGTGGACCTTTGCAGGGGGAAGTCCCCTTGATTTTCCATTGTGTTTCAGTATTGGGGAGAGAACATCACTGGTTGGTGATTCATTGAGGTCTTGTAGTACCTCACTATGGCAACAACATGTTCAATTAGTGGGGGCCGTGTTGGGTTTGGTATGGTTTGGTAGGACACACTCATTTCAGTTTGAGACCGTGTGTTATTTGCAGGAGACTCATGGTAGTGATATGTTACGGTATTATATCTCATGAGGCATTGCAATTCATATTTTGATATGGGATCTGGGGATTGGAATGCTTGGTAGTTCAGCATTTGATGGAGTTGAATTTAGAGTAGAGTGGTTGCTTGAGGAGTTGACTGAGATTCTTTGGCCATTGATCATTCTACTCATCAGGAGCATGTGGGTGTCATGCGTGGTGAGAACTTGGAGAGACCACATCTTGAGGGGAGTCTACCTCTTGTCACACAGGTGGATATGGGACCCTGGTATAATATGTAGTTGGATTCAGTTATTTCTTGAGGACAAGCAATCTTCCAGCAAGGAGGACTGTAATGTCCCCATTTTGGGACATTATAGCATTACAACATTTCAAAGTGTTATGCCTACCCGAGTAGCCAGATAGGGGTGACAGAGAGTTTAGGAGATACTAAGGGGTTTATTTGGGCCTGAATTGCATTGTTCATCATCAGGATCCAGTCCGTACAGCTTGGCTTTGGTTTCATTGCATTCCAATGACCGTAATTTTGAGTTATTATGGATCATATCTTAATTAAAGTCACTAATAAGGAAATAATGGGCATATTACTTGGAGAAACATCTTAGTGTGATAGCTCATCAGAATCGGGAAAAAGAGCACTACAGGATAAGATGGTGAGAAGTGACTTTTAGTGGCTGGAGAAGAAATAAGGATGGATAAATAACTTTTTAGAGATAAAATGGTTAATTAATTAATTAATTGATTGATTTAATCAAGGAATAATAAAATAAAGTAAAAGTCACTTTGAGTGAAGAAGTCAATAATGAATTAGGGTTTCAGCAGTGATTTAGGCTTTTGGAAGTCAATAGTGAATTAGGGTTTCAGCATGGATTTAGGGTTTTGGAAAGCTATAAAGGAAGGGTTAGCGACCTAATTCATCATTATGCAGATTATGACTTATCATTGAGGAGAAGAGGCGCATCTTAGGAGAGATAGTTCAGTGTATTCTAGGAGGAAGACACCAGTTGGCTGATTTCAATGTTGAAAGACACACCATAGTCATCGGGAAGACAATCTTCCATCATTCTTCATTGATTCCATAGTGCTCCCATATTCCGGGTATTATCTTTTAGTTACTTATTTGTATTCCGGCTTAGATCCTTTCTTATTTTGATCTAGCCAAGTGTTGTTATTTAATTCAATCGCAGTTCCTTATTTGTATTTCAGCTAAGATCCATTGTCTGTTGATCTAGTTGAGTATTGTCAGTTTATTCAACTACATTCGGTCATTTTGTAATCCACAGAGATATCATAATACAAACTCTGCAGTCCTTTGTTGCGTTTATTATTTGTATGATCATTTATATACTGTAAACCTTTGATCCTACACACATATTAGCAGTGTTTCCTAGACTAGCCAAGTCAGGAACATTACAGTGATAACTTAGGGAAACCAAGTACTTGAATAATTACACATGAAAATCCAAACCCTCAATGAAGAAGTTTCCAAAGAGAATTATCCTATGGAACAAAAACAGAAATTTTGTGAGATCCAACAAACTAACAACACTTTGAATGCCATGCTTGAACATAAAAAAGTGGCCAAGAAGGACCGAAGAGCCTTTGGTCCAGTAGTACGAACTTTATACCTCTGTATCCACCAAGTGGACACATATTGGCCCTTGGTTATGGAAGAAAGGAGAAGTACGAACTGCACGGAAGGCGCAATGACTGATAATAGGTCAAAGTGATCAAAGAAGCAGAAAAGAAGGAGCAAAGGAAGGGAAAATGAGTCGTTGAAAGAGAAGATCGAGGAGGACAGATAAGCAAGGAAGATGGATCGTGGAAAATTAGCAAGCGGAAAAAATCACCAATAGATTCTCTAGAGAACTAGTGAAGAAGATGGAAAGATAGGCTAGCGAAGTCCTAAAAATGTGGGTCAAGTTGACATAGGCTTTCAGACACCTAGGGTTTTGGATCTAGGGTTTTGACACCTAGATGTTTGTCATGAAATGTATAAATAAAGGTCTAGGAGAATTGAGAGGGTTGGTCAAGAATTGGTTCGTTATTGTGGGTTAAGAGAGTTATTATTGTTGATCGCATGAGAGAAGCATTGTGTTGTGATAATACATTTGTATTGTAAGATCTTCAGTTGGGTGTGAAGATCAACCTTGCAGTTGGGTGCGTAAGGAGGGAAGAGAAGAAGAGAAAGAGAGAGAGATCTGCAAGCTAAGTGCGCAAATAGAACTGTATGTTTTCATCTAATATATCAAGAAACATAATTATTTGGATGTAGCCCTAGGGAGAGGGTGAACCACGTATATATTGTTGTTATGTGTGATTGATGTTGTGTTATTTTCCCTCTATTATATTGTTGATGCATTGTTGTGAAAGGTATGAGATATAACTTGCGAAGTAGGTTTAAGTGAGATAAACAATATATAGATCTATATGTTTTGTTTTCTTGGTTCCACTTTGCATTTCCTCTAGTTGTAGACACATGTATCCTGCAACTCCCTATTGATAATTCAGGTGAGACTACATTTTCTCCACAGGTGTTTTCGAAAGGGCCATTAGTTAAGGCTTGTTGGTGCACTATTAGAGTTGAACCTTGGGTCTTCCCCTGTGCCAACAAATGGTTCCATTGAGGGGACCAAGATATTATTGAGGGAATTTCAAGGTGGTTTCCATCGAAGACAGAGATTCAAAAGTGGATAGAAGAAAAAGAAAAGGACTTCACTGAAGCTCAAAGAAAAAACCCTAATATTAGTACAAAGGATTTGTTGGGAAGGTATATCTTTATTGACATACACGATATTTTCTTCGGAGAAGTTCATAAGGAGTTATACGAGTGGTTAGCTAGATTAGCATATACCCAGTTCAAAATAAGATCTAGACTACTTGTGGTTTGGACGTTGTCGTTGAACAAGAAGGTCAATAAAATTGCTAAAGCCATGTCAAGAGTAGTAGATCATTGGATTGATAGCACCATTGGAGGGTACATTACCGAGTTTTCTATCGACAGAGTAGACTCATATAGACAAGCAAAGAGATACTTCTTTAAGGGACCTAGAGGAAAATGTTTACACTTTTTAAAGTTGAAGATCAAGATGTTATTGCACGAGAAGAACATCTTGAAGATACAGTAGTTGGTTCGATCGAAAATCTAATGTTCAAGAACTCATACAGTGACAACGACACAGAGGTTGCACATATGCGTAGTGGGAGAAAATTCTGAGAGGTTCCTCTAGTAAAATCGTTTGAGCATATCCACGAACCATTGGCACAGGACGAAGGATTCTACAGTGGAGAAGACGAAGAGTTATTGAACAAGGAGCATTTAGAGTTCTCTAGGGAAGAGGAAGAAAATACTGAAGAACCTCACCAAAAAAATCAGAAACTTCAGGAACTGTGTCGACTGTCGAAGTAAGTACTATTACTCCTCCTATTGTTTTAGCAATGTTAATTAACTAGAGTAGCCAGAGTTATCATAGCACTCTGAGCACTGTTACCATTAGTTCAGTACATACTCGGTCAATAAACCTAGGAAGATATATGGCAGATGAAATGAGGCTACCTATATTTAGAGGAGATGAATCTGAAGATCCTGATCAATACTGGTTCTTATGAAAAGATGTATGGAGTATCAAGTAGGTCAGTGATGAATCTCTTAAGAGAGCTCGGTTTAGTACTACCTTGAGAGACCACGCACTGAGATGGTACATGAAGTTTGTTAAAGGAGTTGTACAGCCTGAACTGCTAAATGATATCAAGACTGCATTAAGTGCATAATTAAAGAAACCCAAGTTGGAGACACGATGCATTACAAAACTTAAAGAAATCAAGAAGAGAGTAGTTGAACCTATTTGGGATTTTGATCAGAGGTTTAAAACATTGACAGGTCAATTGTGTTTTCAGATTCCGGATGAGAAAAATAAGGAATGGTTCATTGTTTCCCTCCTACCACACATCAGAGTTCCTCTGATGCAACATAAGGTTTCTTCATAGGCTGAGGCATTGTATATCGCCATGAAGCTAGAGTCATCCCCTATGGGAGAATCCAGCTCAGGTATGTGTCAAATTTTGAGTCAGCTAACTAGATTATCTCTGCGGGTCGAAGATATGAAGAAAGACAAGGGAAAAGATAAAATAGAAGACATATGGTGTATTAGATGTAAGTCAGAGGGCCATGACAAGGAGAATTTCCCCATGTTCAATGAGTACTTGGCCTCTGGAGCTCCAAGCCCTTTAAAGAAGATTACTCTACCCTAGTGTGAGGTATGTAGAAATAGATATCGTCGTGGTGAATGTTATTACATGCAAAAATATGTCCAGACACCTACCAATCTTTACTGCACATTCTATAAGTCTATGGTGCATGATGAGAAGGACTGTAGGGATTATGACCTCTTACATGAAAGGTCAAGAGATAGATATAGAATTGAAGGAGAGATGCAGCAGGAGGGAAATACTACTCAGTTTAATTCCCCAGGAAGAGGAAGATTCAACCCTTGCGGTGGATTCAGAGGAAAAGGATGAGGAGGAGGCATGGGTTGAGGTCAAGGTTAGATCATTTTTTATAACTACACACAACCAGGACACTTGGAAAGGGATTTTATGAACCCTTGTACCACTTGCATCTACTGCAACTCATTTGAACATGTTATTGAAGATTACCCAATGTTGTTAGCAAAACTTCAGGAAAGACGGGGACGAAACCARCAAGTASAACTAATCTCAGAAATACCTCATGGMGAGGATCCCATAGTTACTGTTATCACTAGAGGAGGMATTTTACAGGAGAAGACAGAGTGACTCTAGAAAATACTACAGAGGAATCGAGGTTCAAAAGAGATGCAGASAAGACACAAGTGTTTGATCTAAGGAAAGAAAATAAGACATTTGAATAAGYRAGAAGATAATTTGGAAGAGATCARGATTCTTCATCAAAGACACAACMAAAAGTGAGAGAATGTGGAATGCATCTGGAAATTTATCATTCTTCCTCMCCCRGAGAAGGAAAAGAGGTAAGAAAGCTTGTCAGTTTCTTGTACACGTTCATTGATTTGATTAAGGATGATAGTGTTGTGCAAGAACTACAACACTTGATCATACAGTATGAGATAGGAAGGGTAGATCCTATTTTGAATAGAKTAGTACATCAAGTATCCATAAAGAGAAGGAAAAATAAGGAACTACACCTTAATGCTCAGATTTGAGACTATGACATAGATTATGTGGTCCTTGACTTGGGATCAAAAKTCAATGTTAT
This sequence comes from Picea engelmannii, assembly GCA_009831015.1. Taxonomy (NCBI): domain Eukaryota; kingdom Viridiplantae; phylum Streptophyta; class Pinopsida; order Pinales; family Pinaceae; genus Picea; species Picea engelmannii. The sequence goes on along the minus strand of ML834118.1, from coordinate 3,961 downwards.
GATGAAGAAGACCTAGGCACTRATGGGAAAACCTAWGYTKATTTACTCCCCTATCAGGCTCAGGATGGCTAATCAATAGGAATTAAGTCCCTTTGGAASACTAGAKCATGTCCCTATGGACATTGATGGGGTAAGGATGTTTGCGGACTTCRAGGTGATTGAGATAGTTAATGATGGTTGTCCTTATCCTGTGTTGTTAGGAATTGATTGGRMTTTCAAAAATTCCACTATTGTTGAMTTAAAKAAAAGAAGAATGACATTTKAAGGTGATGGCCTTAGGGTCATTGSACCTCTTGATCCTGATGAAGGTCGCAGATACACATAARCCATCAKAGAAGAAGACTACGCATATGAGCTAGAGAATATATATAAATTGACARCAATACAAGATGATTACATTAATCCTACAATAGATGGGAAATTAAGTTTTTGAAGTGATAGYGCATGCTCATCAGACTTAGAAGAAGAAATGGAGAAYTGGCAGAACAAAATGTATGAATTTTCTGCACAGAGGTGTGCTAGATTGACYAGGGAAGTTYGTTGGATTGGCACAAAAGTAAGCAATCTTCCCACATTTGATGGTTTAAATCATTTCGAAACATTCTTGTCAAAATTTGAATAAATTGTACCATTACAAAAATKACTATTGGCATTAGATGAAGCCTTGAAAGAAAYRSCAACAATATGGTGGGGAACACAAAAGAAGAACATCAGCAGTGGATGCAATGTCACACTTTGATGACAATGGTATTTTCAAACCAAGTCGAAGGGTGMMAATTTAGATACATAGGTCARAGTTGTCTGAAGGACCATGTGCAAAGTTGTGAGGAGGCCTAGAGAAGCATTCCTCAGKAGTAGTGGGTGCATATATTCATTAACACTTTGGACACAACGTCTATCAATTGGTATCTTCAAGAAGAACTGCACCTCACCACTTCCGATTGGTACGGTATGACTCAGAGCTTTGTAACTACATTTTTATTTGAAAGTAAGTACCCCACAATAGATCATGCATTACAAGTTGTAATATAGAAAGTATTTGAGGAGGCAACTAACCTCCCTTTGGAGCAAGAAGAGGATGAATGGACTGCACCTCTTCAGAAATTGCAAGGTTGTTACAATATCAATGCTGATGAAGACAATGATCCCAGGAATGTGAACATCACAGAAACTAAAGGACAGAGAGACATAGAAGGACCAGGAGTTGAACTTCCTTTCATTGGACATCCAATAAAAATCAAGAAAGTTAATATTGGGACAGAGAAAGCACCTAAACTTGCAAACGTTGGAGATTATTGGGATGATGCCACTATCGACAAGATCACAAAATTACTGCATGAATATGAGGACTTGTTTCCAGCCAAGTTCACAGACATGAATGGAATTAAAGGGCCCATGGGAGAAATGAAGATCCCCTTGAAACCATGTGCAAGGCCATTCAAGAAGAGACCCTACAGACTGAATCAAAAATATAGGAAGAAATTCAATATTGAATTAGACAGAATTCTAGAAGCAAGAATCATATAACCTGTTGAAGAATCAGAATGGATTAGCCCTATGGTGGTCTAGGATAAGAAGACAAGAGAGATCTGAATTTATGTAGATTAATAAATATGAATGATGCATGCTTACATGATCCATTCCCTACACTGTTTATTGATGAAGTGTTAGATAATGTGGGAGGATAGGAAGTTTACTCCACAGATGGATTTTCAGGTTATCACCATATCGAGATTGCTAAGGAAGATCTCCATAAGACCACATTTGCAACATAATGGGGTTATTTCTAGTACACAGTGATTCCTTTCAGATTGAATAATGCACCATCCATCTTCTCTAGGGTGGTGGTCGAAGCATTCAATAAATTTTTACATAAATTTTTGGAAGCATATTTTGATGATTGGATTGTTTTTAGCTTATTGAAAAATCATATTGAATGTTTAAGACTAATGCTAGATAAGTGAAGGCAATGTCAAATTGCCCTGAACCTGAAGAAGTGTATCTTCTTTTCACCCTTTGGAGTGTTGCTAGGCCATATTGTGTGTAAGCAGGGGTTGCTGGTAGATCCTTCTAAGATTGCCATCATTGTTGATCTACCTCCTCCTACTTCAGTTAGAAAATTGTGCACTGGGCTAGGACATACTGGATACTACAGAAATTTTATCAAGGGATATACATAGTTAAAAACACCCATGTAAAATATTTTAAATAAATATTGTCAGTTTCAATGGTGAGAGTAATGTCAGCAGAGCTTCGACACACTAAAATAGAAAATGGTCACTGCGCCCATTTTGGTTTTCCCAGATTGGAGTAAGGAATTTCATGTGCATGTCGATGCTTCATCTATTTCATTAGGAGTAGTGTTAGCACAACCAGGAGCAGGAGATATTGACCATCCATTATCCTTTTCTAGCAGGAAGATCTCCACAGCTGAGATAAATTACACTACCACCGAAAGAGAAGGTTTAGCCATGGTGTACGCGTTGCAAACATTTCGACACTTATACTTGTTGGGAGGACATTTTAGTATGTTCATTGGTCACTCTGCACTAAAGTACCTATTCAACAAGCCAATGTTGGGGGGAAGAATATGCATATGGCTACTGTTATTCTAGTAATATGATTTTGAGATTGTGGTCAAACCAGGGAGAATTAACAAGGGACCTGACCACTTGTCTAGGTTAGAAAATGGAGAGGAACCTACCAGTTTGGAGGTTACACTACCAGATGCACAATTGTTGGTCATCATAAAGGTTGATAATCAATTCGTCTAGATATTCCAGTTCCTATCAACAGGAATGGAACCCTGTGAATATACAGTCATTCAGAAGAAATAAATGGTAGTTTGTGTTGCAGATTTTTCACTTATAGCTGGAAAACTATATAAAATGGGACCTGATGAGATCTTGAGGAGATATGTTATGGAGGCAGAAATACCACTAATTTTGGGCATCGCAAGAGGACATTATGTAGGAAAATAAATAGGGCATAAGGTTCTTATATTTGGCCTCTGGTGGCCCGCTTTACACAAAGATGAGAAGGAATACTACAGATCCTGTGATGTATGCCAAAGAGTTGGGAAATCTTCCAGAAGAGATGAGATGTCTTTATCATCTCATCTAACCTTACAGGCATTTGAGAAATGGGAAATTGATTTTGTGGGACCTATCAACCCACCAGGAAAGCACACAGGAGCTCGATACATCATCACCGCGATAGTGTATTTGAATCGATGGGAAAAAGAAAGAGCAGTTAAGGATTGTAGTGAAAATATAGTTGCACAGTTCATATTCGATGATATCATAACCCGATTTGGATGCCCGAAGATACTTATGAATGATAAAGGTACACATTTTATTAATACGACTATTGAAGCCATGACTCAGGAATTTACAGTTCATCATCATAAGAGAACACCTTACCACCCATAAGCGAATGGTACAGTTGAAGGTTTCAATAAGATCTTGGAGACATTACTAACAAATATTTGTAGTGTAAACATGGATGATTGGGATTTAACAATACCAATAGTATTATGGGCCTACATAACCACTTGCAAGAAGTTGACAATGCAGACTCCTTTTAAGTTGGTTTATGGTTTAGAAGCAGTGGTACCTATGGAATACTTGGTTCGTAGCTTAAGTATTGCAGCATTCACAGATATGGATGACATTGGCATTGTTCAAAATAGGATTGCATAGTTGGTGGAACTAGAGGAATACAGGTTTATTGAAGGACTTCATCACCAAGTATAGAAGGAATGAGAAAAGTCTTACCATGATAGACACATCAAGAAGAAATCCTTTAAGCAAGGAGATCTGGTATTGGTATATGACAACAAGTTCTTGAAGCATCTAGGGAAGTTAAAGACACATTGGCTAGATCCATATGAGGTTGCCTATTTTACAAAAGGTGGAGCTGCGCAGTTGAAGACTCTGAATGGAGAATGGGAAGAAGGTTT
>ML834117.1:16636-37384 GCA_009831015.1 Picea engelmannii | reverse complement strand
GATTCAAAGTGCTATTTTTGTTGCTATTTCGTATATCATTTCTGTGTATTGTGAAGATTATGCTGGATATTTTACTGTTATTCTGTCATTTCTAGCATTTCGTTTCTGTTCTGCATATTTTATATATCTGGTATCTTGCACCCACCGCCCCTCATCATCCCAATGGGGTGACTCCTATGAAACAACCTCCTCAAAAGTACCCTCCATCCTGTATCTATCCCCATACATCTTTTGCTGACTCTGGGCCACCCTCAGGTTCTCCTTCAATGCTCTCAGGATGTCCTGGTTGTCCTGTAACCAACCTCGAACCTAAGGAACTCTACAGTCACTGCATGCTATGTCTACAAAAATCAAGACCTCATAGCCGTATATCGCCCGAAAAGGGGTCATACCGACAGACATGTGAAAGGTGGTGGGATAACAATACTCCCCGAGATGTAACCATATCACCCAAGCACTCTGTTGTCCTGCGATGAAGTTCCGCAAATACCCTTCCACCCAAGTGTTCCCAAACTCAATCTGTCTGTCGATCGGTGGGTGGTAACTAGTACTTGAGGTCAGCTTGGTACATACCAACCTAGAAAACGCTTGCTAGAAACTTCCCGTGAATCTGTCGTTCCTGCCACTGGCGATGGCTTTAGGCCACCCATGCAAATGGAACATCTCCCTAAAAGATAACTCGATCACCTGCGCTGCTGAGTAGTCTAAAGGAATGGTGGAGAAGTGGGCAATATTAGTGAGTCGGTCCATCGTGACATAGATGCAATCCTTCCCTTGCATCTTTAGTAACCTGGTGATGAAATCCTTGGGGATGCCTTCCCACCCCTGATCGTGAATGGGTAAAGGTTGTAATGATCTGGCTGAATGCGTGTGCTCCACCTCATTCCCCTGGCGAACTCCGCACTCCTGGAGATGCTTCTCTAACTCGTCTCTATAGGCCCTGGGGCGCCTATATGGAGTGGTAATCACTACTCGAATACCCTCCTCTAACTTACTGATGTACTCGAATCCCCTGTCGGGAGGCCTACTTGGAGGTACATTACCAAATATATTATGCTCCCGAAACAAGTCATGTATCTCTCTTGGACAATTGGTCTCCCCGCCCTTGGACCTCTGTACTAAAATATGAAACTTCGCAACCCATGCAATGTCATCCCATCTAATCACTGCCTCCATCTTCTTCGCGGTTACGACCTTAGGAGGATACGTATTCATGCCCCGCAGAACCACTCTCTTGTCGTCCTGACCCTGGAACTCCATCTCCATAGTGTGGTAGTTAGTGGAGTACCTCCCTAGGGAGTATAGCCACTGAACTCCAAGCACCACATTGGTGTCAGGTATCTTTACCACGTAGAAGTCATCGATGAGCATGTAGTTTCCCAGGTTCAATGTCATATGTGGAACGTACCTGGTGCAGTCTAGTATGTTCTCCCCCGGTATGACCACTGAGAAACCCTCAAAAGACTCAGTGGAAATGTTCTTTCATTCCACTAATGAAGAGTCTATAAAGTTGTGGGATGCCCCACCATCGACCAAAACTGTCACTCGATGTCCCTGCACTCCTCCCCTCATCCTGAAGGTGTGAAATTTGGGTATGCCGGAGAGTGATGCTATAACCCCTCGTGTTTCCATCGATGCCTGCTCTGCTTCCGCTGTCGGCAAATCCTCCTTCTGTCCATGTTCCTCTTCTTCCTCATCATCCCCGCTATCAGAAAACACCTCTATGTAGTGGGCTTTGGCCTTGCTTGCACACCTATGACCCGATACCCATGGTTCCTGGCAGCTGAAACACAACTTCTTCCTCCTTAGCTCCTGCCTGGTAGCATCATCCATCCTATTCCCGCATGTCCAATTCTTCTGTGGTTGTCCTTCCCAGTCTCTCTGTTGATGTCCTGTATCATCCCTTGGAGGTGGTGTCCTATCATCGAACTTCGTGGGGAAGTTCGGTCTCGGGGTGAACTTGGGCTTAGGTACAGACTCCTGTAAGTATCTAGCCCTGCTAACTGCATCCTGTAGTGAAGTAGGCTTGTAAGCCTTCACCCATCCTCGAAGTGGCTCGGTTATCCCCTCTGTGAACAACATCACCAAACGAGCCTCGGGGATATCGGTGACCATCAATGATATCCTCTGGAAATCTGATATATATGCATCTACCAACCCAGTCTGTTTCAACTGTGCTAAGTCTGTAAAAGACATCTCAGGATCTTGTATGTCAAATCGGTGCACCAGTCTACCTGTGAACTTAGCATAGGTGACAATATGGGCATGACCCAGAGTGGTCATCCTGTGGTACCACCAGTCCTGTGCCTCACCCTCCAAGTGCAATGTCGCCAACTTAATGACATTGGTCTCTGCCATGGGGTTCAGCTGGAAGTAGGTGTCGAGCTTCTGCACCCAAGCTCGTGCAGTGCACTTTGACGTCCCATCAAAGTATGGAAAAGTGAGCTTGCCCACTGTGTACTGTAACTCGTAGCTCTGCGTGGGACCCCTGTTGAAGAACCTTGGCCTATTTCTCCCCTTGAAGCTACAAAACTCGGCAAAAGTCATAGCTTCTCTCAAATCTGGATCCATGGCCTTATACTCCTGGAAATAAGTTGCTAATGGCTTGTCCTGCTCTACCTGCCCTCCTGTACTTGTCTCCTGTGGTCCTAAGAACTTTGGCATGGTAGATCTAGGAATCTCATTGTAGTCATGAGGGCGGTTCTGAGGGCTGGTCCTGGAAGTGATCACCTCAATATGAGGTTTATGTGTGTTTCTGCCTTCTTCCATCTGCCCTCTCTTGTTGCTCTCCCCCCTTTCTTCATCATGCTTTCTCCCTAGAGCATAACCTATGATTCTACCCATGAACTCTTGGGTCTCTCTCTGGCCCTCTGCAATATCCTATAAGGCTTTCATAATCCCTCTGATCAAGCCATCCTCTCTGTCCTCTGTCAGATTTGCATTTTTCCCTGGAGTGCCCTCCATTTCTTCTTCTCTGCCCTCTACGCTTCTATACCTCATGCGCCTATAAGTGATGTTTTGCAGCCCTTCCTTAGTCATCAAGGTTTCCCATAGCTGGCCAAGATCATGCTCTGATACCACTGAAATATTCTAAGTTGTAAAAGTGGAAAAAGCTCCTTTAGTCTGGTGTTGGACTTTCGTCAAACACTTTGCAAACTTCTGTAAATGATGGTTGTAGGTGAAATTTCAATGAATAGCAGTATGTTTCTTGGTTTGGGTTGCTGATTGATTGGGTTTCTAACGCCTTATACCTCCCCAATGAAGTGCCAATGGTAGTATTTTAATATTGAGCAAAACCCACAAAATAACGATGCATACAATCACATTTAAAAGAGCCAAAATAACCAAACTCAGACTGATTTAATGAAATGGAAATGGCTGAGTTTATTCTTATCAAAATTGAATAAATTACCTCTCAAGATGAGGACATTCGACATATATATGGAATTTGGCACCTCCGCTTAACACACAGCAATAGAAGAAATATCAGAACTGATCACACAAGCCGATAAAGAGGGGACGACCCTCTGGTTATCTGCACCTCCAGCTGATAGGAACGATCCAGCAATCACCACACAGCAGTATAACACTCATCTAGTAGAGGTCAAACATGCAGCCCCTTTTCCCTTGCTCTCCATGCAGCACCTGAACCACGCGCAGCCTTGAAGACACACCCAAACTCGCCTCTGGTTCAGCAAATGTCCACCGAATTATAGAACTCGGATTTCCAGAGGATTGGGCCCTTTTCAGAGAATAACTCGACCTTCCTGTAGCAAAGAAACACTACTACAAAAATGCAGTCCTTCCCCTGTGCTCTGGGCAAGCTGGTGATGAAATCCATGGATATTCTTTCCCACTTGTGCTCTGGAATGGGCAAGGTTTGCAACAGTCCCGGCGGGTGAGTGTGCTCATCCTTGTTCTGTTGGCATGTAGTGCATTCTTTGACATGCTTAATCACATCTTCCTTGAGGCCCTTCCATGAGAACCTCTCTCTCACCTATCTGTACGTCTTACTAATCCCTTGGTATCCTGCCACTGGCGAGTTATGACATGCGTGTAATACCTTGGCTTTGAAAGCCGATCCAGGAACTAAGAAAATTCAGCCCTTGTAATAAATGAGGTCCTTCACGACTCTAAAGTTATCATCCTGTATCTGTTCATCCAATACCTTACAAGTGAACTGATCCTTTGCATATTCCACCCCCAAGTGGTCCTTCCAGTCAACTGACATACCTGTCATGGAAAAAATGGATGGCCTCCTAGATAATGCATCTGCTACTGCGTTGTTCTTCCCTTTGACGAATTCAATGTCAAAGTCGTAGGCCTGTATTTTTCTTACCCATTTTTGTTGCCTTTCATTCAAATCCTTCTGCTCCAATAGGTATTTAAGACTGTTATGATCTGATTTGACCAAAAACCATGCACCTACCAAATATTGCCAAAATTTGGCTAGTGCATGCATGATAGCCAACATTCTTTGTCATAAATGCTATAAAGCAAGTCAGGGCCCTTGAGTTTCCGACTTTCATAGGCAAGAGGGTGCCTATTATACATCAGTATGACCCCTATACCTTCCCCTGAGGCATCACACTCCAAGGTGAAAGGTAGGATGAAATCTGGAAGGGCTAGAACTAGGCATGTGCTCATTACCTTTTTCATTTTCTCCATCGTAGCTTGAGCTTCTTCACTCCATTTGAAATACCCCTTTTTGGTCAAATTGGTCAAGGGTGCACACAGTTGAGAAAACCCTTTGACAAATTTCCTGTAGTATGTGCATATGCCTAGGAATCCTCTTAATTTTGTGAGTGTCTTAGGAGTATTCCACTCCATAATGGCTGCTATTTTCTCCTGATGTACCTGTTGGAGCCGCCCTTGTTTTTTCACCTCATGCAATTTTCAACGTTTGATACTTGAGATCTAAAGTTGTTTTTTCTTTCCTTCCAAAATCATAAGACTCTTAAATCTTGTCATCTGAATAGCAATGCTTTTTCACTTTCAAAAGAAAAGATCCATTTTTCGCAAGTATGTTTTCTTTTTGTTGTTTTATTTTGGAATATGGCAAATCGGATATCGCAAGTTGGACACTTTAATTTTTGAATTCGCAAGTCCCGAGTCGCGAAACTGCGAACTTGTTTTTCAATTTTTTACCCAAGGCATTGACTATGGTAAAACATTTAACACTTGTTTAGACATCGTCGGTATTTCGTGCCTCGGCATTCGTCGAGGCCAAGTTTTTGTTCTTACAGCCCCAATAGCCGAGAACGTGATAGCTTTTGTGAGAACCTTGGTCGATAACTAAAGGTAAAAAACTAACCATGGTCAATGATTGGTTCTCGGCACATCGCCACTCGATACTTTTCTTTCATTAAGTTGAAGTGTCCAAAACCCCGATTTGCGAAATTGCGACATGATTATGGCAAGATTAATTAGTCGCCTAATCTAATATTTCCTTCTCTTAATTCAAGCCTTAATTATCGCCACATCGCGATATCGCGACTCGGCATATCATTTTCCTAAAAGTCTCTTCTCGAATTCCCGAGTCGCGATATGGCGAGTAAATTAATTACGTAATCAAGGATGCGCCAAATCACGATTACCATTGATTTCATTAAAATCAGCACTCGCAGTCTCGCGAGTTAAAGGGTCAAAATATGGAAAGGAAGTTCACGATGCAGCGAAAGGCGAGAAAGTTTTTTAAGTCATTAAGATGGGTAATTTTAAATTAAACTAAATACGTCCCACGCTTCAAGATTGGCACACTTCACGAGGTATTTACTTTCTCTCCATAACCCGAGTACCTGTCAAGCCACCCAATATTGATGACATTAATGAGAAATCAGTGTAAATCCCCGAATAAATCAGATCGGATTTATACAATAAATTTGGTTTTATTTGCGATTTGACAGGTTTATTTCAAAGGTACAGGATTTTCAAATATATACAAAAGTTTCGTTCTGTTCTAAAAACATTTCTCTTAAGCGCATAGAACTCACTTTCTTCCGAGGATACTCATCTCTGCATGTATACACAGGTCTACTGCAGAAGAGAAAAAAAGCAAGCTTCAGCTATGGCGCCAAGGAGAGCAGTGAAAGAAAATGTCGAAGTTGCAACACAGGGTCCGGACAACGTCTCAGATACTTCACCTCGGACGGGTGGCTCAGTATCCACCTGGTCATCTATTTCAGATATCCTGCAATCCGATTTGGTAAACTGTTCAGACTCTGATGACTATATCTATGATATTGTGAAGGACGACCTGAACACTAAGTACAAGACAATTGTTCAGTCGGGAATGCACCTGGTTGCAGCCAGACCTCGGTTTCTCCCATACTACAACATGATCTGATGGGCATTAGATCACATCGACCTGCCCTCTAGAACTATTGTAAATGACCGACAGGCCATGGTCGAGACTTTTAGGCCCGAGCATATCCAATCTGTGTACAAGCTCCCATCAACTTCTGAATACACATATGGCAAAGAATTCCTGGTGGACTTCAAAAAGAAAGAATGCAAAGAATTTGAAAAAACCATGCCAGGTTTGATAAAATATTGGGTGTCACGTTCCGTGACATTCAGAGTGAACGACAAGGGTGTGTATTCGATTTCTTCGTTGGAGCCAAACTATATGTATGTGGCGATGATGACTTGTCGGCTTTTTGGATGGGAGGATACCGCGCATTTTTACATCCAGTGGGTACCTCTCATATTTCGGGTGGCAGAAGGTTCCTCATTCAATTGGGCAAAAATCCTCTCCGATAGTGTGTTCAACAGGGTCACCGAGTACCGGGAGCAGAAGGCAGCCAGGAAACCATCTAGATTCTTCATGTCCGCGTATATCATGGATGCGATATGCTCCATGACGCCTTTTCCTTTGATGAATTGGGCTTGGAGTCCAACCCAAGAGAAGATTGTTCATGAGTACCACGATAAGATGTGGGAAAATAACGCAAATAAGTTTATTTATGATATTTTCAACTGGGTGATGGTGCCCCTGCACGTCGCCATTTTTGGTCTTTTGCCACCCCGCATCTCTGATAGCATTGCTGCGAATTTGAGTCATATCGCAGACTGGTACGTTGAAGAGGAATTCTCCTATATTAGAGTTTTCAAAGCAGCTATCCCTCCTCTGGCGCTTCCTCTTTTCATCCCCGATAAGCTGGCCTGTCGCGAGATTGCACGACAAACAGTAATCGGCGGAGTAAGCAAAGAGATCAAAGCGTCATCAAAAAAGGTATGGTTGTTTTTTCCTGTTCGTCTTAATTCCTATTCCTTATTAGATTTTGGACATGCTAAGGATGAAGCTGCAGCCATAGAAGACTTGAGCTTAGTCTCTATCGAGTACAAGAAGCATGATCCTCAGGGGATCGTAAGCACTCATTTGGGGAATTGTGTATTAAAGAGGTTCGAACATGAATGGTCACCCTCAGATGATGTTTTCTAAGGGGCGAGGTCCTATTCAGAGGTGCAATTTCGAATCAGATCCCTAGCGCCCGAAGACAGGACCTCAGTTTTAAAATTTCAGGAGCATAGGAAACGATGTCGCCCCGTGGTGCTGGGAGGTTTGGGACTTTCCAAGGACAAAGAAAAGAGGCTGAAAGTTCTGAGGGGAAAACCTCTAACCCCGAAAAACGTCAGACAGGGGAGCAGGAGAAGAATCCTGAGCAGGAGAAGAATCCCAAAATAGGGAAAAATCCCGAAAAAGAGAAGAGTCCTGAGCAGGAGAAGAATCCAGAAAAGGAGAAGAGTCCTGAGTGGGAAGAGAATCCCGAAACAGAAAAAGAGATTACTGATCCTCCCAAGGATCATAGTCCGGAGGTGGAAATAAAAGACACAGACCCACCGGAAACTCAGAATCCGGAGGCAAGGACAAAGACCTTTGACCCCCCGAAAGAGCAATATCCACTCAACACACCAGGGAAGGGAGCGAAGAAGATCAGGCAACCCATCACCTCTGTCACACCCTTGAAGTCGGCACAGGGAGGCATTAGCGAGGGATGGATATTTGGTGAAGAACTGAGACCTATAAGGGCAGAGGAACTCCCTCCTAATGAATTTTTCTTTGACAAAAAGAGAAAAGTTGTGGTGAAGCGAGAATTTTATCAAGAGGGAGAGTCCACTGTTAAAAAATTCAAAGTGATGACCGATGGGATGAATAAAAGGAAAGATGAATTTGCCACGGAAATTGCAGGAACACTAGGAGCGTATGCAACGACAAATCAATTCTCGGTCGAAATGTTAAAGAAGCAACTCAAAGCAAAAAATCGCCTGAACAAGACTCTTGAGGCTAGGGTGGCTTCGGTAGCAGAAAGCGCTAAGATTCAAGCAAGCGGAGAAATCGAGTTGGCCCGATTGGCCGACAAGAAAGAAATTGAAGTCCTCAAGACCAAGATGGAACAAGCAAATTCTACAATCCGAGATGGTCAGGTGCAATCGGGCCAGCAGAGGGATACGATTACACAGCTGCAGGCTCAGCTGGAGGTCGCAGAAAGCAAGGCGATTGACATCGAGATCATTAAATCCCGAGCAACTGATATTCGGAGCCGGATCTCCTCTCCTCAACAGAGTCTGCTAAACAAAGTAGGGGAATTTCGAGGAGATTGCCTATTAATGCATCAGATTTCTGAGAATCTGATTGTCAAGGAAAGAAACGCCGAAGCTGCTCGGATCGCCTTCCAAGAAGCAGTGATAGCCACCAACAATAGGTTTTTAGCAGGGTCTCCCGAGCTCACCATTGTTGAACAATCCAGGGGAAATATTTTGTTAAAAAATTGGGAGCATGATATTACTCTAAGCAAGGAGCAGACTCAAAAAGTGACAAATTCACTAGAAGAAACTTTCAAATCCATAAGTGGTGAACTGTTGGGGATGGAAAGTGGGGGTGACACAGAGATGCTAAGGCAGATGAATTTAGAGCGGATCTCCCTCGACATGAAGGAGAAAAATGAGAGAAATTTGGCAGAGATCTCTAAGATAGACAAAGTAGACATGGCTTAGATTGATGAACATTTGATTCAGCCCAACACACAACTCGGCGCCCTTGATATGGTTGATGCATATATGGGGAATAGACTTCCACAATTAGTCCAAGAGTGCTACTTTGATGAAGCCATTTGTCAACCAGAGCCCTCACAACTTGTAACTCAATTCATGGACAGATGTAGGATATGCACTGAGTCTATGCAAAGACAAGCACCTGGCCCTTTTTGAAAATCAAGTAGAAGAGATGGAGTGTTTTCGCTCCTCATAGCTGCCAAGAGGAACTTTCACAACTTGTATTCAGTTTATGGACAGATGTATAATATGCACTAAGTTACGTAGAGGCAGGCAACTGGCACCTTTTTGAAAATAGGAGTAGGAGAAGACAAATTTGTATAAATAGATCACCAAAAGAAGATCCAGAGGCTGGACTTTTTGGTATCAATTGGAAGAGAATTTTTTGTATGAAGGAAGTTAATACAAGTAGATTTGAAGATTCCCAATCCTGTCACGACTGTGTTACAAGTTTGTTTCATTGTGTTAATTGTTTCTTTTCATTTTGCTCTACATAATTGACGTGCATCACTATAATTTAGTACAACCACTACTATAGTGAAGTGATTTCATATTTTCTGTAATTGTTTCTTGACTTTCCTCTGCACCAGCTATTAGCGGGTGTAAGACCAATTTACATTCACAGAATTTTATGTTTATTTACATTTTGTCAATTATGTTTATGTCAATTTCTTCGTCTGTGTTTACGCAAGTTTTCCACTGTCAGGAACTTCACGTTATCTATAGATAAATGTGTTCTCTCATCTCACGTTATTTTTACCAAAAGTAATATAGTTACAGGAAAGGGCCTTCGATTTGCATGCTTATTTCATTTTTTCATGCAAAAGTTTCTCTTTATTTCGTCCGAATTGAAACAGCAAATAAACTCTTTCTTAAAAAATCATTTCCATACTGAAACTGTTCCTCAATGACCATCCCTACAGCAACTCAACCTAACATTCAACCCGGATTATCTAATCAAATACATATCTCTCTAAATCTCTTCGACACGATCCTTAAAACTGCGAACACTTGGGAGGAATTGGAACGTTCATGGGCAGCCATTGAACAAGATATTACTACCCAGGAACAGTTGGAAGCTAGACAACGAGAACGAAGAAATCCTCACTATCTTCCTATACCGAAGGTTAGTGAAATCCTTTATCAACCTTTATCATACTTTCGGATGCCTTGACATTGTACTTTAAAGCCTTAAGTACAGACCCAGGAACAACATCTTTCTGGCACTGTTGCCAGGGAGAGAAGTTACAAAATCTTTTCCCTGGGAAAACGACAAATTATTTCGTTGATAGTGTTACTCTTTGATAGTGAACATAGAGTGCACACCGTTTAAGGCTTTTAAAAAAAAAAAATCTTTCACTTGGTGACTCCACTAATACACAAACTGGCGTCTGGTAGAAGGCATACCAGACAGAACCCGGACGACAAGCTGATTACGCCTGTTAATAATCCTGAAGAAATTTTAAAAGAGAGAGGCTCGTTTGAGGCAACTACTTCAATTAATAAATCCAAAAACCCACCTGTAAAAACTAAACGCCCTTCAGAACCTCTTACTTCCTACAGCCCTCTGTCTAATACCAAAGATCTAGAAACAGACTACTCAGAATTTAGGAGTGAGCCACATCTAACTTTCCCATCTATAAACAAGGGAAAGGGTCCTTTGGAAAGATCGTTATCATTTGACATACCATCCCTTCTTCATCAGAACTTCCCAGTTCCACCTGATTCAAAAGAGTCTGCTACACCCCCATTTCCTACTCCCAAGTCAATGGCAGGCGTTGGAGGAGGAGGTGGAGGACACCCGAATGTCCCTCCTCCCGACGTTTTTGCAAAAGTAGCAGTAATATACGCTCCCCTAGTTTTACCCTCTCATCTCCATGATTTACCTGACAATTACATCAAAAATCTTCCTAAATTTACTGGGGAGGGAGATCTAACCACAGCCGAACATATAAACTTCTTTGACCAGTTCGCAGACATATGCGGTATTGAGCACGAGGATGTCTATTCAAGATTACTTATCCAAACCTTCGAAAGACAAGTCCGAACTTGGTTTCAGAGTCTTCCTGCAGCGTCTATTCAGACATATAACGCCTTGGAATATGCTTTCCTCAGAAAATGGGGAGAGCGAAAGGATCATTTATACTACCTTACCGAGTTTGGGTCTCTAAAGAAAAAGAACTCAGAAACAGTTATGGAATTTATTTTGAGATTTAACAAACTATATAATAAAATTACAGCCGTTGTTAAGCCTTTTGAACCCTCAGCCAAAGTAACCTTTGCGGGAGCTTTCGAACCTGATTTTGCATTACTTTTGTGAGAAAGGAGAGGAGCTACCTTAAATAGAATGCAAGACGATGCTGTCGAAATAGAATCTAATATGATGGCTTCAGGTAAGTTGAAGGATAAAGTGGAAACAGTCAACCATGATAATAGACGCTATAGGGAACCAGCAGGTCCTTCCGGGTCAAATAGATACACTGACAACAGAGTGGATGATATGGCCCAGGTAATTAAAGATCTGTCTAACAAAATCTCTAGGATGGATTTGGATCATGCTAAAGCTGATTCTTCTAACAAAAGAGACTTCAGGAGAAACCCAAATCCCCAAAATCAACAGAGGCAAATAAAAAATGAAGATCAAAAAATACAAGCTCCACTAAAAAATGAAAATTTTATAGGAGCAAGTGACCTCCAAGAATTCAGAGATTCGGAAGATGAAGTTGCATGTTTCGGTGATGAATGTTCGCAACCATTTCTGACTAGGGAAGATTATGAGAAATCCTTAAATACTCCTCAACCGTCTGATGAAGAAGAAGAAGGTGATCATACTAACCTCTGTGTATCCCAACCAGAAACAGAATTGATAGCGGCTAATTTTCAACCCAAATACAATCTGAGATCAAAACATTAGCCCACCTCAACTAACCAACCTAAGAAAATCTTGCCAAGGGATCAATCTCATGAACCTCCTTTGGAAGAGACATTGTTACCCAACAATAAAGTCAATATAACAAAGACTCATGAGTCTGAGGTTAAAAAGGATGAAACCCAAACAAAGGAAACAGGCCCGATAGATAAAGTTACATCTCCAATTAATGTCACGAGTGATAAAGCGATCCAGACAAACAGGTCGAAAGAAAAAATCTCGGAGGTTTTAACCAAAGAAACGGACAAGGCCAATACATCTTACAATTTTGAAAACGAATTAAATAAAATTAAGATACCGATTCCTTTGGTAGAATTAGCAAAAAACCCCACTTATCGGAAGCAAATTTCCAAAGTGATGGGCGTTTATGAGCCAGAAAGTCACTTCGACGTTATCAACCTAGAATATGACAGACCTAACATCACCTTCGGTCCTCATTTTGAGGGATTCGGAGACAATGTCGCTCCTTTCTACATCACTCTGAATATACATGACCAGTTACTGCATAACTACATGTTAGACTCTGGGGCTTCACATAATGTCATGGCCAAAACTATAATGGAGAGGCTGGGGCTCTAGATCACTAGACCCTATGGAGACCTATACTCTTTCGATTCAAGAAAGGTTAAATGTATGGGAATGATAAAATATCTCGTTATTACCCTGGCTCAGGTCCCGGTCAAGAGTGTCTTGATGGATGTGGTTATCGCAGATATTCCCCCCAAATATGGTATGTTGTTATCTAGATCATGGGGAGCTAAGTTGGGGGGTTCTCTACAATTGGACATGTCATATGCCACAATCCCAATTTTTGGTGGTCATTTTACCCGTTTATATCGAGAAACAAGATTAGCATATACTGTCAGTGATCCTCTAAATCCAAATAACTTTCCCATTTACGTTGCGGACCAAGATCTGGGGAATTGCATATTATCATTTGATGATGGTTTAGAGGGGTGTCCAGAAGAACTTAATTTGAAGCAGGAAGAGCTTAGCCCCTTGACTAAAGAACTATGTAGAAATGGTATCTGGAAAATGTACTTCGATGGCGCTTCATCTTCTGAAGGAGCTGGTGCTAGCATACTTCTGATAGCACCCGAAGGTAAGTTTATCGTTCCCTTCTCGTATCGCTTACAGTGGGACATAGATTACACCAATAACGTATGCGAGTATGAAGCATTATTCTTAGGTTTAGAGGCTGCAAAGAAGTTAAACATAAAAAACTTGGAGGTCTACAGTGATGCTGAATTAATAGTAAAGCAAGTAAACCGACAATACCTAGCCAAGCATCCCAGATTGAGGACATACAGAAATTACGTTTGGGATTTAATGGAGAATTTTTTCTCATCTATAAAATTCCATTTTATCCCTCGCACAAAGAATCTACATGCTGATGCATTGGCTAAGGCAGCCTCAACCTTTTCCCCTCCCACAAATGTTAAGCTGAAATATCATATTGAAATAAGGTATAAACCCTCCATACCAGACAATGTCCAACAATGGCAGGTCTTTGAAGATGACGAATAGATTCAGAAATTTCTTATAGCAATAGGTGAATTCTCTGAAACCCATCCTGATCAAGAAAACCAAAACGACCTGATGTGGGTTATGCAAGAACATGAAAATCCTGAAACCTTTCGAGAAAAAATAGCGGATCATCGCATGTTGGTCCTTAAAAATAACCAAATCCTGAAAGGCTTAATTCCTTTGGAAAGACTCTTCGATCAGAATGACATACCTGTGAAATCCTCTTTACAGCCCCAACCAGAAGAAGTGGAGGATTGCAACATAGGAACCAAAAAAGATTCCAGGATAGTAAAGATATATAAATTCCTCCCTCCTAAAGTAAAAGACCAGTACAGAGACCTACTCAAGCAGTATAAAGATGTTTTCGCCTGGTCCTATGATGAGATCCAAACATATGATACTTCTATAATTGAGCACAAGATACCTTTGAAGCCCGGAGTTAAGCCTTTTAGGAAAAATCTCAGGCAGTTTAACCCCATTTTGTTACCCGTTATTGAAAAGGAAGTAAAGAATCTCTTAGACGCGAAAATAATTGTACCTCTAAGGTACTCAGACTGGGTAGCAAATTTAGTCCCTGTCAGAAAAAAGAACGGAGAAATCAGACTGTGTGTGGATTTCTGGAACTTGAATAGGTCCTCTCTCAAGGATAATTATCTGCTTCCTAAAATGGACCACGTCCTAGAAAGGGTAGTTGGAGCAAATCGGATGTCTATGATAGATGGATTTTCTGGGTACAACCAAATCGCCATGAACAAGAAAGATAGAGAAAAAACCTCTTTCACCATGCCATGGGGTACATTCATGTATGATAAAATGCCTTTTGGTTTAATGAATGCAGGGGCTACCTTCCAGCGCGCCATGGATATCGCTTTCATTGGAGAAAGAGATAGGTTCGTAGTAATCTACCTCGACGACTTGACAGTTTTTCTAAAATCGATGAAGAACATTTGATCCATTTAAAACAGACTTTTGAGAAATGCCACAGGTATGGTCTATCTTTGAACCCAAAGAAATCACATTTCACTATGCAGGAAGGTAAGCTTCTGGGGCATATCGTATTTAAAGATGGGATCAAGATTGATCCTAAGAGGGTTGAAGCGATACAAACTATCAGGATTCCTATAAATGCTAAAGAAATTCAAGCTTTCTTAGGAACAATAAATTTTTTACGAAGGTTTATACCAAATTTCGCTGAGATTGTTAAATTGATCACAGGAATTCTAAAGAAAGATAGCAGAGTAAATTGGACAACCGAGGCTAAAGCGTCGTTCGAGCATATTAAAAGAGTCATCAGCAAGGCACCTGTGTTAACAAGCCCGGATTACTTAAAAGATTTCCTCATCTTCTCATTCGCTTCTCAACATACTATCGCCGCAGTGTTGCTGCAAAAAGATGATGAAGGCTTTGAGCGCCCAATCGCATTTTTTAGCAAGAGCCTTAGGGACGCCGAACTAAAATATGATATAATGGAAAAACAGGCGTACGCAATGGTGAAAGCGCTAAAAGAATTCAGAAATTATGTCCTGCATTCAAAAATTATTGCATACGTACCAACCAGTGCTGTGAAGGATATATTGGTACAGCCCGATAGTGATGGAAAACGAGGACGCTGGCTCACTAAAATACAAGAATTTGATCTAGAAATCAAGCCAACTAAATTGGTAAAGGGAAAGGGTCTGGCCAAACTCTTGGCTGAGTCAAACCTTAGAGCTCTTGACATCAATTGCCTACAAGGAGAAGATGGAGACACACGTTTGCAAGAACTGGATGTCCAGACATATCCAAGCAATATTGAAGAAAAATTCATATTGTCGGGTTGGTATAAAGATATAGTATTCTACTTGTTAAACCTGAAATGTCTAGATGGACTAACACCAGCCAAATGTATAACTTTAAAACTCCATGCTGTAAAATATTGCATCTCCGAAAATCAACTATACTGGAAGGATCCACTCGGGTTTTTACTGGTCTATCTAGTTGGGTCGGAAACTCCACGGGTTATAGAAGAATTTCATGAAGGAATATGCGGGGGACACCATGCATGGAGAGCCACAGCCTACAAGATCCTAAGGGCTGGATACTATTGGCCGAAACTATTTTCGGATGTTAATGCTAAAGTACGTGCCTATTACCCGTGTCAAATATTCGCTGGTAAGCAAAAACTCCCTTCATTACCACTCATTCCAGTCAAAACTAAAGCCCCATTTCAACAATGGGAATTAGACTTCATAGGAGAAATTAATCCCCATTCCAGTGCTCAGCATAAGTGGATCTTAACAGCCACAGATTACTTTACAAAGTGGGTGGAAGCAATTCCGACCAAAAGGGAAACAGACTCGGTGGTGATTGACTTCTTGGAAGATAACATCTTGTCAAGATTCGGGTGTCCCCGAAAGATTGTTACCAATAACGCCCAGGCTTTCAAGTCCATGGCTATGATCGACTTCTGCCAAAAATACAGTATCGTTCTCGGCCATTCCACTGCTTATTACCCACAGGGAAATGGGCTGGCTGAATCATCTAATAAGAGCCTGGTAAACGTGATAAAAAAGGTACTGAACGAAAATAAGAGGTCCTGGCATGTACATTTGAAGCACACATTGTAGGCAAACCGCATCAGCACTAGAAGGTCTATCGACATTTCACCGTTTCAGATGGTTTATGGGACCGAGGCGGTTATGCCTATAAATTTAGCATTACCAGTGATGAAATTATGGCAGGATCAAAATGAAGAACCCAATCATGTAACCAGAAGAATTAACCAATTGATTGAGGTTCAACAGCTCAGAGTGGAGGTTGATGAGAAAATGCAGAAATACCAGGACGATATGAAAGCATTGTTTGACATCAAAGCAAAGGACAGAGAGTTCTTCCCAGGTGACTTGGTGTTAAGATGGGATGCAAGAAGGGAAGAATCCGTGAAGCATGGCAAATTTGACCACCTTTGGTACGGACCATTCAGGGTCTCAGCTCCAGAAGGAAAAAATTCCTTTCTTCTGGAAAATATTGATGGAGAAGTTCTCAGTGCACCTGTCAATGGGCGATATCTGAAGCACTACATGACATGATAGTCGTCGGATGAAATAGAAAAAAAAAATTAAGATAAAAAATAAAGAAATTGTATATGTATATTTGTACATAAATAAATTCTATTATGAGTTTTGTACATGTTTATGTTTTTGCTCAATCATTTATTTTAAATTTTTGGTTTTCCTTCCGAAATTCTCAAACGCATTTTAAATCAAATTCGTTTTTGTTTTTGCAGGATTCCAGCTGTAGATGAAACTAGCTGAAGAAATAAGGTGTAGATAGGTATGAGAAATAGGTCGACATAAAACAGGTGATACATAAGATAATTCGTAGCCCACAAAGAAATTGAAAAGAAAGACAAAGGTAAGTTTTTTCAATACTCTGATCATGAAAGGTTGTTTTAGCAATCTAAGGTAATATTGTTCAAATTGAAATATAAAAAGAAGATAATGGGATTATTTTTGACTTCATAATTTTCAAACCAAATAATTTGAGCGAATATATTAAAATCCAAAAACAGTCAGTCATAAATTTTGTTCCAAAGTATATCTGAAAACCAGTCCTGAACTGTTATCGCCTTTTGTATACTAAGCCATTGAATTGCTACCATGTTTTCTGTCTATATTTAGAGCCTAACTTTAGCAAGTCACTATCTTCTCGAGTTTTTGCAAAGAAGTAAAGTTTTTCATTTTTAAACCTAAGGGATTTCCGAACAGATCTTAACAAGAAAGCTGGTCGTCACAACTACTTGATCTTTTGTTAAGTTAAGGAACGTTTATAGTGATCCTAACTTTCCTAGGTTTTTCAACAATGTCGAAAAAATCAAATCTTGCTTGAACAGGATGTCCCTTAAAGATTTATTCTTTCTCCCTTGTCTCCCTAAGAACTAAAGGTCTTGTGAGGGTCAAAGGAAGGTTGATACCGAGTAATCAAAATAAGTTGACAGACCCCTGATAAAAAATATTTTACAGATCTCAGCCCTGATATAAACTCATTGCTCCCATCTTCGTGTTTTAAAAGTAAATACTAAGACAAGTGGTGAAAGTAAATTCAGAAATGATTGCCCCCACCTAGTCTATTAAGACGATGAAAGGAAATTCAGAAATGATTTCCCTCGTCTTAGCGTTTAAACGCATAAATATTTTTCGAAGTGGTGAAAAGAAATTCAGTAGAAAGGGGTCAGACAACTTCACCGGGGTACTAAACAGGCTCGCTGGCAGTGAAGCAATGTCTGGGAGATCTGTAAGGCTGTTATACATAAACCTCAATCTACTCTGGTAATCAATACTTTCTGAGAACCTGATCATTTCCCCAAATTCCGATGGGACTACCCTATTTTAGATTATATAATATCATTCTTCTGTTGCAAGCTAAGAATCACAAGACCTGTTGAATATCCTAGGAGCATTACGATTATCTTAAAGCTTTCCCCAAACTTAGTAGAGAGAAAGGGAAAATTGCGAAAGTGACTCCAGTTGTGTTTGGAAAGAGTATCTGAGTTCAAAAAATTTCAGGGTTATCTAACAAAAGTTTTTTCCCACCTTTCTATATTTTTCCTTCGATTTTTCTCTTGATTTTAGCCTATGACTCCATTTACCCAATTTTGGCACCTGGTCTACTGTTCTTCCCGCCTCACAGGGAAGCATGATCCCTAGTTGGAGCCTATGTTGGAGCCGCCCTTGTTTTTTCACCTCACGCAATTTTCAACGTTTGATACTTGAGATCTAAAGTTGTTTTTTCTTTCCTTCCAAAATCATAAGACTCTTAAATCTTGTCATCTGAATAGAAATGCTTTTTCACTTTCAAAAGAAAAGATCCATTTTTCACAAGTATCTTTGCTTTTTGTTGTTTTATTTTGGAATATGGCAAATTGGATATCGCAAGTTGGACACTTTAATTTTTGAATTCGCAAGTTCCGAGTCGCGAAACTGCGAACTCGTTTTTCAATTTTTTACCCAAGGCATTGACTATGGTAAAACCTTTAACCCTTGTTTAGACATCGTCAGTATTTCGCGCCTTGGCATTCGTCGAGGCCAAGTTTTTGTTCTTACAGCCCCAATAGCCGAGAACGCGATAGCTTTTGTGAGAACCTTGGTCGATAACTAAAGGTAAAAAACTAACCATGGTCAATGATTGGTTCTCGGCACATCGCCACTCGATACTTTTCTTTCATTAAGTTGAAGTGTCCAAAACCCCGATTTGCGAAATTGCGACATGATTATGGAAAGATTAATTAGTCGCCTAATCTAAGATTTCCTTCTCTTAATTCGAGCCTTAATTATCGCCACATCGCGATATCGCGACTCGGCATATCATTTTCCTAAAAGTCTGTCCTCGAATTCTCGAGTCGCGACATGGCGTGTAAATTAATTACGTAATCAAGGATGCGCCAAATCACGATTACCATTGATTTCATTAAAATCGGCACTCGCATTCTCGCGAGTTAAAGGGTCAAAATATGGAAAGGAAGTTCACGATGCAGTGAAAGGCGAGAAAGTTTTTTAAGTCGTTAAGATGGGTAATTTTAAATTAAACTAAATACGTCCCGCGCTTCAATATTGGCACACTTTACGAGGTATTTAATTTCTCTCCATAACCTGAGTACCTGTCAAGCCGCCCAATATTGATGACATTAATGAGAAATCAGTGTAAATCCCCGAATAAATCAGATCGGATTTATACAATAAATTTGGTTTTATTTGCGATTTGACAGGTTTATTTCAAAGGTACAGGATTTTCAAATATATACGAAAGTTTCGTTCTGTTCTAAAAACATTTCTCTCAAGCGCATAGAACTCACTTTCTTCCGAGGATACTCATCTCTGCATGTATACACAATTCTACTGTAGAAGAGAAAAAAAGCAAGCTTCGGCTATGGCGCCAAGGAGAGCAGCGAAAGAAAATGTCGAAGTTGCAGCACAGGGTCCGGACAACGTCTCAGATACTTCGCCTCGGACAGGCGGCTCAGTATCCACCTGGTCGTCTATTTCCGATATCCTGCAATCCGAGTTGGTAAACTGTTCAGACTCTGATGACTATAACTATGATATTGTGAAGGACGACCTGAACACTAAGTAAAAGACAATTGTTCAGTCGGGAATGCACCTGGTTGCAACCAGACCTCAGTTTCTCCCATACTACGACATGATCCGATGGGCATTAGATCACATCGACCTGCCCTCCAGAACTATCGTAAATGATCGATAGGCCATGGTCGGGACTTTTAGGCCCGAGCATATCCAATCTATGTACAAGCTCCCATCAACTTCTGAATACACATATGGCAAAGAATTCCTGGCGGACTTCAAAAAGAAAGAATGCGAAGAATTTGACAAAACCATGCCAGGCTTGATAAAAGATTGGGTGTCACATTTCGAAACATTCAGAGTGAACGATAAGGGTGTGTATTCGATTTCTTCGTTGGAGCCAAACTATATGTATGTGGCGATGATGACTTGTCGGCTTTTTGGATGGGAGGATACCGTGCATTTTTACATCCAGTGGGTACCTCTCATCTTTCGGGTGGCAGAAGGTTCCTCATTCAATTGGGTAAAAATGCTCTCCGATAGTGTGTTCAACAGGGTCACTGAGTACCGGGAGCAGAAGGCAGCCGGAAAACCATCCGGATTCTTCATGTCCGCGTATATCATGGATGCGATATGCTCCATGATGCCTTTTCCTTTGATGAATTGGGCTTGGAGTCCAACCCAAGAGAAGACTGTTCATGAGTACCACAATAAGCTGTGGGAAAATAACACAAATAAGTTTATTTATGAGATTTTCAACTGGGTGATGGTGCCCCTGCACGTCGCCATTTTTGGTCTTTTGCCACCCCGCATATCTGATAGCATTGCTGCGAATCTGAGTCATATCGCAGACTGGTACGTTGAAGAGGAATTCTCCTATATTAGAGTTTTCGGAGCAGTTGTCCCTCCTCTGGCGCTGCCGCTTTTCATCCCCGACAAGATGGCCTGTCGCAAGATTGTGCGACAAACAGTAATCGGCGGAGTAAGCAAAGAGCTCAAAGCATCATCAAAAAGGGTATGGCCATTTTTTCCTGTTCGACTTAATTCCTATTCCTTATTAGATTTTGGACATGCTAAGGCTGAAGCTGCAGCCATAGAAGACTTGATCTTAGTCTCTATCGAGTACAAGAAGCATGATCCTCAGGGGATCGTAAGCACTCATTTGGGGAATTGTGGATTAAA
>ML834117.1:0-15709 GCA_009831015.1 Picea engelmannii | reverse complement strand
AAACCTCTAACCCTGAAAAACGTCAGGAAGGGGAGCAGGAGAAGAATCCTGAGCAGGAGAAGAATCCCAAAACAGGGAAAAATCCCAAAAAAGAGAAGAGTCCTGAGCAGGAGAAGAATCCAGAAAAGGAGAAGAGTCCTGAGCGGGAAGAGAATCCTGAAACAGAAAAAGAGATTACTGATCCTCCCAAGGAGCATAGTCCGGAGGTGGAAATAAAAGACACAGACCCACTGGAAACTCTGAATCCGGAGGCAGGGACGAAGACCTCTGACCCCCCGAAAGAGCAAGATCCACTCAGCACACCAGGGAAGGGAGCGAAGCAGATCAGGCAACCCATCATCTCTGTCACACCCTTGCAGTCGGCACAGGGAGGCGTTAGCGAGGGATGGATATTTGGTGAAGAACTGAGACCTATAAGGGCAGAGGAACTCCCTCCCAATGAATTTTTCTTTGACAAAAAGAGGAAAGTTGTGGTGAAGCGATAATTTTATCAAGAGGGAGAGTCCACTGTTAAAAAATTCAAAGTGATGATCGATGGGATGAATAAAAGGAAAGATGAATTTACCACGGAAATTGCAGGAACGCTAGGAGCGTATGCAACGACAAATCAATTCTCGGTCGAAATGTTAAAGAAGCAACTCAAAGCAAAAAATCGCCTGATCAAGACTCTTGAGGCTAAGGTGGCTTCGGTAGCAGAAAGCGCTAAGAGTCAAGCAAGCGGAGAAATCGAGTTGGCCCGATTGGCCGACAAGAAAGAAATTGAAGTCCTCAAGACCAAGACGGAACAAGCAAATTCTACAATCTGAGATGGTCGGGTGCAATCGGGCCAGCAGAGGGATATGATTACACAGCTGCAGGCTCAGCTGGAGGTCACAGAAAGCAAGGCGATTGACATCGAGATCATTAAATCCTGAGCAACTAATATTCGGAGCCGGATCTCCTCTGCTCAACAGAGTTTGCTAAACAAAGTAGGGGAATTTCGAGGAGATTGCCTATTAATGCATCAGATTTATGAGAATCTGATTGTCAAGGAAAGAAACGCCGAAGGTGCTCAGATCGCCTTCCAAGAAGCAGTGATAGCCACCAACAATAGGTTTTTAGCAGGGTCTCCCGGGCTCACCATTGCTGAACAGTCCAGGGGAAATATTTTGTTAAAAAATTGGGAGCATGATATTACTCTAAGCAAGGAGTAGGCTCAAAAAGTGACAAATTCACTAGAAGAAACTTTCAAATCCATAAATGGTGAACTGTTGGGGATGGAAAGTGGGGGTGACACAGAGACGCTAAGGCATATGAATTTAGAGTGGATCTCCCTCGACATGAAGGAGAAAAATGAGAGAAATTTGGAAGAGATCTCTAAGATAGACAAAGTAGACATGGCTCAGATTGATGAACATTTGATTCAGCCCAGCACACAACTCGGCGCCCTTGATATGGTTGATGCATATATGGGGAATAGACTTCCACAATTAGCCCGAGAGTGCTACTTTGCCGAAGCCATTTGTCAACCAGAGCCCTCACAACTTGTAACTCAATTCATGGATAGATGTAGGATATGCACTGAGTCTATGCAAAGACAAGCACCTGGCCCTTTTTGAAAATCAAGTAGAAGAGATGGAGTGTTTTCGCTCCTCACAGCTGCCAAGCGGAACTTTCACAACTTGTATTCAGTTTATGGATAGATGTATAATATGCACTAAGTTACGTAGAGGCAGGCAACTGGCACCTTTTTGAAAATAGGAGTAGGAGAAGACAAATTTGTATAAATAGATCACCAAAAGAAGATCCAGAGGATGGACTTTTTGGTATCAATTGGAAGAGAATTTTTTGTATGAAGGAAGTTAATACAAGCAGATTTGAAGATTCCCAATCCTGTCACGACTGTGTTACAAGTTTGTTTCGTTGTGTTAATTGTTTCTTTTCATTTTTCTCTACATAATTGACGTGCATCACTATAATTTAGTACAACCACTACTATAGTGAAGTGATTTCATATTTTCTGTAATTGTTTCTTGACTTTCCTCTGCACCAGCTATTAGCGGGTGTAAGACCAATTTACATTCACAGAATTTTATGTTTATTTACATTTTGTCAATTATGTTTATGTCAATTTCTTCGTCTGTGTTTACACGAGTTTTCCACTGTCAGGAACTTCACGTTATCTATAGATAAATGTGTTCTCTCATTTCACGTTATTTTTACCAAAAATAATACAGTTACAGGAAAGGGCCTTCGATTTGCATGCTTATTTCGTTTTTTCATGCAAAATTTTCTCTTTATTTCGTCCGAATTGAAACAGCAAATAAAATCTTTCTTAAAAAATCATTTCCATACTGAAATTGTTCCTCAATGACCATTCCTACAGCAACTCAACCTAACATTCAACCCAAATTATCTAATCAACTACATATCGCTCTAAATCTCTTCGACACGATCCTTAAAACTGCGAACACCCTGGAGGAATTGGAACGTTCATGGGCAGCCATTGAACAAGATATCACTACCCAAGAACAGTTGGAAGCTAGATAGCGAGAACAAAGAAATCGTCACTAGCTTCCTATACGAAGGTTAGTGAAATCCTTTATCAACCTTTATCATACTTTCAGATGCCTTGACACTGTACTTTAAAGCCTTAAGTACAGACTCAGGAACAACAGTACCTACACCCTTTTTTCTCCTATGATGTGTCCCAAGTAGAGCACCTCTGTCATCCCAAACTCACACTTGGATTCCTTAGCATACAGTGACTGTTCCTCCATGATTGACAGGATTTGGTCCACATGCCGAAGGTGTTCCCCCCACGTCTTACTGTAAATGAGCAAGTCATCAAAGAATACTAGAAAGTGTTTCCTCAGTTGTTTGTTGAACACATGGTTCATGCAAGACTGAAACGTGGCTGGGGCATTGGTTAGCTTGAAGGGCATTACCAAGAACTCATAATGGTCGTAGTGACACCTAAAAGTCATTTTTGAGATATCCTCCTCCCTCATCTCGATTTGATGGTAGCCAAAATGAAAGTCAATTTTTGTGAAGTAGATAGCTCCATGCATCTCATCAAGCAACTCATCAATCCTGGGTATAGGGTACCTATTTTTTATCGTCTTTTTATTCAAGGCCCGGAAGTCAATGCACATCCTCATCATCCCATCCTTCTTCTTGACCAAGACTACTGAAGAAGCAAAAGGGCTAGAGCTTGGCCTGATGTGTCCCATGTCTAGAAGATCCCTGATGGCCTTCTCTATCTCGTCTTTATACTTCCTTGGATGCCTATATGGTGTGGTGATAATTGGTTTAGCCCCTGCCTCCAGTTCAATGGTGTGCTCAAACCCCCTGTCTGGTGGCACACCTGGAGGAATTGGCCCAAACACCTTATGGTGCATGTCAAGGATCTCGTTGATCTCTGGGGTGTAGTGCACTTTACCCTTCTCATCCACACGTGCCGAAATCCTACATTCAACTACATACACAATTTCCTCTCTCCTGAAGATAGCTTCCATCCTCTTGGCCGTAACCACCCTAGCAGAGTTACCTGTCATGCCTCTGAGCATGCCCTTTCGTCCTCCTTCCTCTACAAAGGACATCTCCATGGTCTTGTAATTGGTGGTGATAGTCCCTAATGTGTTGAGCCACTGCACCCCTAGGATGATGTTAGTGTCTAGAAGGTCCATCACATAGACATCCTGTACTAGTTCATGCCTTCCCAAGGTGAGCTTCATACCTGGAATGTATCTGTCACAGGGCATAGTATTACCACCTGCTACTTCTACCTTGAACCCTTCAAATTCTTCTGTGGGTATATGTCTCCTCTTCAACAATGCTGCGTCAATGAAGTTGTGAGAGGCTCCCCCATCAATCAATACAGACACTCTCTATCCCTGCCAAGGTGGCCTTCCCCCCAGTCATACTATCCTGTTATGGAATCTCCTCTTCTGCTGTCTCTGTGGTTTTGGCCTCTATGTTCTGTATTTGACCATAATCTTCCTCCTCCTCATTGTCTGAAGTAACCTCTATGTAGTGTACCTGTCCATGTCCCATGCACTTGTGTGATGGGTTCCATGGTTCTTCACATGTGAAGTAGAGTTGCTTCCTCCTTAGTTCCCTCCTGGTGTTTTCATCTATTTTTCCATGACCCCTGTCAAACCCCCTTGGGTCACGTCCCCCTGGGTTCACAGGAGGTCTTTGATCCCTACCTCCGGTGTTAAGAGGTGGTCTAGGAATAAGTTTTGGTTTGGCAGCTGGCCCTAGGTCCCTCGTCCTCCAAATAGCATCCTGTAGACTGGTGGGATTGAAATCCTTTACCCAACCCCTCAAGGGTTCCATCAACCCTTCAGTAAACAACATCATAAGTCTGGTTGGTGAGATGTATTGCACCATGAATGCTAGTCTCTGAAATTCTTCAATGTATACCTCTGGTGCACCTGTTTGTCTGAGCTGTGTGAGCTCCCTGAAATGCATCTCTGGATCCTCCTGATCAAAACGATCAATGAGCCTCTGAGTGAAGTCTGTATATGCCATGATCTGATTGTGGCCTAGGGTGATCAATCCATGGTACCACCAATCATGATCTTTTCCATACAAGTGCATGGTGGAAAACTTGATGGCTTCCATCTCTCTCATGGGGTTAAGTTGTAGATAAGTATCCAGCTTTTGTACCCATGCCTATGTTGTCATTTTGGCTGTGCCATCAAAGTATGTGATTTCTATCTTCCCCATCCTTCGTTCGAACTCATAATTGCTTCTGTGATTAGGCTTAGGTTTATTTCTAAACTTAAGCTGCCATTATTGGTCCAAGGACATCTGTCTCTAAATTCCCAAGTCTAGCTCATGGTACTCCCTGGTACACTGAACCATCTACTCAAGAAAATCATCCACCTGTTCCTACTATGACTATCCATCTATGAACGTGGGTAAGTATGGTTTAGGAGAAGCCCTGCTACCCATTTGCCCATGTGGGGTGCCCCCTCCATGGCTGCCCTCTGACTAATGATAGGAAATTTGCTCAGGGTTATATCTGGGAGCCTTCTCTGGGTTGTACCTGTTCCCCTCTTGTGAACCACCAGTCTCTCTGTTTCCATATATCTCTGGTCCTTTCCCGTTATGAGTTATCTGCAGTAATAGATCGACTATCCTAGTCTGGTTCTCGTCCACCTTTCTTAGGTTATCATCTACTTTTTTCAAGGTCTCAGTAATTTCGGCTTGTCCTCTGTGGGTTATGTCATAGTTCTCCTATAGGTGAATGACCAATTTACTTTCTGTTTGGTTTATGGATTTATTGAATTCTCTTGGCAAGTAAGCCAAGCCCTGGGGTTCACCTTCCTCACCTGAACCCTCCATTTCGGCCTCTGTTTCACTTGCATGTTTCGTCTTTCTGCCCATGTATATACCACTATACCGATGCATGCACTAATCCTCACAGGTTGAGAGGATCAAAGATCTGATACCACTGTAATGATCCCAAGCCAATTTTTTGCTTGAAACCACTAACTACCACTATGTGTTTGTTGATTATTTGTTGTGCAGGTGGCTATTGATGTTTCGGCCTTAGGGTTTGTTCTGGTTATTTAAATTATGTCCATACAAGATCTATCCTACACATGCAAGATTACAAGAATACTCAAGATATGGGAAACACAAGCATAGATCTGACCTTTATTATGAAAAGCATGAACCAGATACAATATAGAGCATATCTGGAATAGTCCTCAGATGGCTCCAATAGATAATAGATATGAGCTGCTACAAAATGCTCCCGCTAATACAAAAGATGTCTCCAAAGTCTGAATACAATCTGAAGAACCAAGGTGCCAACAATAGGTGAACGCTCAACCCACCCTGGGCTGCTGGTATGTCCTGCTGGCTGAAAGAGACCAATATTTTGGCCTAGCTAAAGGAGATGCTCAAATCATTCCAAACTCCACCAAAATGTAGATCGAGATCAAGGAAACCCCTTCTAAAAGTCTAAAGCTCAAATACTCAATCCTCCTCCATCAATGGTTGAAATCCTAATGCAGTCTGCGCCCCCCTGAAGCCCTGAATAGATCAACAAGTCATTCTGAATGAAGGACACCTCCAAAACCTCTGAAACTCTCTGGAATAGTAGATCAGGTTGTGGAAACCTCGTAGGAGAAGTTTCAGGTCCAGATTCTAGGTAGAACTCCCTAGATCTGAGAAATACTGAATCATAGGATGTCCACCTTGCCTAAAGGTCGTCCCAATCTGTAGCTGAAGATCTGACAGTGATAACTCTTGAAGAAAGCCTCTAAAATGATGGTTGAGGACCTGCAAATAGAACCCAAGTGCCGGAATACTCCCTAGCTCTCTTGATTGGTTGGATTGAACTCTTCTTCAAGTGATGGTGAACCCCTGCTGAAAGAACAGTACGACCCTGCTTCTTTCTTGAGTCGATAGGTGGATCTGTAATGAGTGTACAATGGTGTGGGTGGAGTATTTCATCCCCGATACAAAGCTTGGAACAAGGTGAGTGGGTCTTTTACCACTGAGTTTCTCACAAGGGTTTGTGACAGCAAAACCCTCAAACTGTATGCTCAAGAGCAGTAACAAGAAAATACCAAAATCCAGAATGCCCAAGAAGTGCACCCTAGCCTTCTCTTTATACTTTTTCTTCTATTTTCCTGTTGAGTTAGCTTAACTCCTAGAGTTAACCCTAACTCCAACTCCAGCTCTTCTATTTCTTCATTGAGTTATCTTTTAACTCTTTTTCACCTTTTTATCAAGTCAACTTAAGAATATAACCTTAGTTTGGTTGACCTTTCCCCTCAATGTGAGACTATGGCCTAGTGGGGACACCTAGACCACTAATTCTTCCAAACCTCTTCATCAAGAGGTGGGGGACATTATAGCCTCGTGCTCTCTCCTCCTTCCTGGCAAACAGCTAGCTCAAATGAAATACAAATTCAAGACAAGAGGGATTAAAGAGGGAGAGTGTTGCTAAGGCAAGGCTCTTTCATCAAACCCTCAAAGAAAATAGCCCTAGGTGTAGATGACCTAGGCCTGGGACGTCCTCTTCCTCTTGAAATCAAAAAGGTACGGCTAGCTAAAGGGAGGAAGAAAAAGGAGTGTAGCTATGGTTAGGCTCTCTTCTTCTTCTTCAATGGCTAAAAGCTTTTCTATCAGGGGACATGAGACAAGGACCTACTTGTGTGCTTGTCACCTAGGGTTTTTATTCAGAAATTTATAAACACATGTAAGAAAATAAGACTACAACCATTCAATTAAGAAGTTTTGCAGAAAAATACTTACAATTCATCAAGAAATAATCAAGCAAACCCTAGTTGTAAAACCTTCCTTCAAGAAAAACACCATAGAATGCCAAAAATCTCTTCCTTCAACAAGTGTGCCTTCTTTAAATCAGCCAATAACCCAAATAGGGCGTTAAAAATCAGACCTCACTATGATTTAGTCAGTTGTGATGATAAAAATGAGAGTCAAAATCCCTCATTTATACAAAACCTTGACCTAAATTTACATTTTAGGTTAGGTAAAAAGGCCGACAAGGCCATAATATCAAATCATATTGTTTTTACATTTAATTGTCAAATTAAGTCTTAAATCAAACAAAAAATAGAGTAGAATTCCCTTTGAGTGAGACGTTAGCCCTTCTTATAGCAAATGGAGCATCCAGGAGTAAGACGTTAGCCCTCCTTGAGCTTCTCCAAGATGCCACACATGCCAACACTGCCCAATCTGCCCCCCAAGATGTCCATAACGTTGGATGATGTCATGGCCATGATGGGTGATGTCCTAAGCCTTCCAAGGCCAACGTTCCACTGAAAAGGGTCAATCCCCCTAGGTCAGGCTCTGTCGGGGTGCCTTTGGTGGAATGTTCTCTTTTCCTCTGTTGCAATGCTCTGGATCCATATCCATCCTATCTCTACCCCTTAATGGGGTCTCAGCGTCCACTTGGTGGGCTCTTCAGCCCCATGGAGGTCCAAACTGATCATCTTCCCATGTGTATCGGTCCAAATGGTACCTGCACGTCGGGTATGGTCCTACACATCAAAGGCTATGCCCTCCAGGGGCTCATTAGTGACAGGGATCATAGAAATGTCAATCACATTTCATCATTAATATTATTAAATACATGCATAAAATACCTAATACATCAGTTGATAGCTCAAAGATGTTACACAATCCTGCAATACAAGTCTGGGGAAAAGGACAAAGTGTCCTATTGGGATAGTGTCTACAGGAGAAGGAAAGTTCCCAAAAAGACCTCTTCTAATCCATGTGAATGGGTGGTGTGGTCAGGGGAGGTCCAAGCATGTGGGTGCAATGGAGTCCAAGGATGCAAAGGTGTTACCTATGGGTGCATTTGTAGAAGGCGAGCTATCCCTGTCATGGATGCATTTGAGAGCTAACTAGGGGACACTTCCTTGGCATGGTGACCATAGATGACAGCGTTATCCACAAGTACTTTCGTAGAGATGAGAAGGTTGGCTCGTGATGAGACCCCCTTTCCCTTGGCCATGCAACCAAGAGTCACTGCCCTGGCATGGTAACCAGTTGGTGGCAATGTCATACTGCTAGGTACCCATGGTCCTAATAGGCTGGCTAGTGATGAGACCCCCTATCCTCTTATTAGGTCTTGTTTTATTATTTCTTCAGGTCCCTCTTGTCTCTTGCTGAGAAGCTTTTTATTTCTTTCTTGGGGATCCCTGGGCGAAGCATATCGAGGTTAATTTTTAGGCTTTTATCTTTTACCAGCTTTCTTTTACCTTCTCGACCTTTAGCCGCTTCTTCCCACAAGGTAAGGTGCAGTCCTGAAGTAGGTCAACCCAATGCCTAGACAAGGGGAATGAGATAGGTGAGTGGGAAACAAGATGTAAGAGTGGTGCTATGATGGGAGCGGATGATGGCTTTTCAGAAATATCCCCAGTGGAAAACCCAAACCTACAGACACAGGCTTTCTAGGGCATCCTGTCAATCCCCCCAAACAAGGTCAAGTGGGAAAATGTAAGATCCAAGTAGTCGTTAGAAATAAAAGGAATCAAATGCATACATTTAAAGGTTTTAATGATCAAATCTGACACATACCATGATACCTGGACTAATTACCTCATGAAGCAAAAACCTCTTTTGATACAAGACCAAACCGATGGTGATGGATGTTGTCGCTGTTGACAAGATAAAGATGATGGAAGAAGAAAATGTGGGCCCTCCAGGGCCATGCTTAGGTCAATCCTGCTCTTGATACTCCATGTCTAGGAACTGTGGGCCTCAAGACATGATCTCCTTGTTATCCCTGAAAAGTTGGGATAATAGGTCCATCCTGCATTGCATGAGAAGAGTGTGATAATATTCCTGCTTGTATAATGAGCCTTTTCCATCCCAGAATGAGGGGAGGCCTTTAGCAAACAATTGTTCCAAGGCGTCTTTAAACTCCTGTATGCTAAGGTCCATTTTCATAGCTTTATTCTGAACCGATCTGAGTAGGTTATGTTTGGCAATGATTCTCTTGGCTGAAATGATTAAAGTGGTCCTGTCTTTCACACCAATGGTCTGAAGATCGACAACTATTATGGCATTTAATAAGTTGATGGAATTTTGATCCCATTCCGAGGGATTCTTTGCTAGCACTTCATTTACAACAACACATTTGTTCCGAGCTGTAGCGGCCATGTTGTCTTTGTCGTTGATAAAGTTCAGATAACTTCTGAATTTAGAAACCTCCACAGCAATCGCGTCCCATCTCACATGTTTGGCTCCCTGCAGTAGTGTTTTACCCATCAATCTGGTTTTTATCTTGTTCACTCTTTCTTGTAGGTCTTGGTTCTCTCTATTTGAGCTAATTTATCATCCTTCACCTTCGCCTCTTATTTCAACTTTTCTAAATTTTTTGTTTAGATTCTTGATCTCGCCTGTTTTCAAACTTATCTGGGACATAGCCTGAACTAACCCCTCAGCATTTGATCCACCCTCCACATTAGCATGTATGATAATCTCCATATCTGATATTTTCGCCTACATCCGTGACCAACTTTCTTTCTCCTTCTCCAATTGCAACACTTTAGCCTTATAGTCTAGAGCCTCTTGTTTGAAGGTTTCCTTTTCCTACTCCAAAGCAATTAACTCTGCTGTCTGTGGATGGTCTATAGGTGACATCTTCAATCTTTTCTTCAAACTTTGGATCATTTTATCCTTTTTGTCCAGAGAGGCTTTCACCCCCTGTGGACCTTTAGATTCTAATCTTTTTACCTACATCATCCAAGCTTTGTTGGACACCTTCTCTTGTTTCAGTTGTCCATCAAGTTTCAATACATGTGTCGTCAACCTTGCAACCTTCAGAGCTAAGTTTAGGTAATCAGCGTACAACATATCACTGACATTTCTGTGGAATTTCACTTTGTCAGGAGCGTCGATGTTCTCATAGTGTACCTTGAACTCGGATACCTTATCATTATCGGCCACTGCAATGTTGAATGTCTTCTTCTCGACATCTCTGACTGAGAGTAGGTGAGCTTTGCGCTGAGATGTCCCTTCTACTTCGAGCAAAATCTCCTTTATCTCACTATTGGCCATACTCCCTTTCACGACATACTGATGTAGAAAGTCTTCCTTAGATTGATAAACCGTCCTGGGAGTCTGGCCAAATACGTGCTTCCTGCTGCTGAAGACCTTCATGCTGCCTTCGTTTTGTGGTTTGTTTTCAGTATTGATCTCTTCGTTCTGGATCTTGGTATCTACCATCTCCATGCATGTCTTTTCTTTTTGTTCTTCTTCTTCCAAGTCAATAATTGGAGAAGGTGATGTGACTCTCATTTTCTTGAGTGTGTCTTGTTGGCTGCTAGCCCCTAGGGATTATGAACTACTTCTCTTATTAAGGATGTTCATTTTAGGAGCCTTGATAATCAACCTGGGTGAGGGTTTTTGTGTTGGGCTTTGCTAGGAAGTAATCTCTATCTGATTTGCTTGATCATGCAGCATGATGACCTCCATTTCTATGCAGGTCTCTAGATTGGCCAATTTATCTAGTTCTTCAATGTGCTCGTGTTCATAAGGGCCTTGTCTACTCGCCAATATCCTCTTTGATATAACCTGATGTGGATCATATCTTCTTCCTTGCAATTTTGTGAACCCAAATTCATTTAGTTTGGACTGAATTTGAGGCAAACAAGACTTTCTCTTCACCACAAAAGGACCAACCAGAAATGAGAATTTTAGATTTGAAGCCTTGTGAGCTTTGAGGAAGTGTTCAGTCTCTAAGATGATCCTTTGTCTTATAAATTCCAAAGAAAATATCTTGGGAGTCAGGAAAATTGGTAAAAGGTGAGGTCCTTCTTGGCATCCGTATA
Source organism: Picea engelmannii (assembly GCA_009831015.1). Classification (NCBI taxonomy): domain Eukaryota; kingdom Viridiplantae; phylum Streptophyta; class Pinopsida; order Pinales; family Pinaceae; genus Picea; species Picea engelmannii. The sequence continues at coordinate 4,397 of ML834117.1, read as the reverse complement.
CCCAAATCACGGTGGACTGAGTGAAAAACATCCAGTCTCCCATCGTATTCTCCGGACTTGGCTGCAATGAACTCTTCATCTCTTCCAGGACTCTTGGCAAATCTGAACTGAAAATGAGACTGTATATTTTGGACATGATTTTGTTTATGAAGATGAGCATGGTGATATTTTTACACTCGGTCGAAATAAATGCAGCTTCAGGAAGCTCGGTATTGTTAGATCCCAGAAACATTCTCAATAGATGAGAATAGTATCTGAAATGTCTTAACGAACTAAAATTAACCAGTTGTTGATGTATATTCTCCGCAATAAATTCATCGAAACTGACATGGACTGATTGCCCAGACTGGAAGAAAATTAACAGGATCCCTAGCATAACCTCTACCACCAACTTGTCATTGTCTAGACCTAGAATTTGACTCAGCGGAGAACAAGCCCACTGGACTTCGACGATCATGACGCTTAGATTGGCAGGCAGGGATAGAATTTATGAATGATGTTCAGGTTTGACTATGGTTTGCAGAAATAGGGTTTTTACCTCGAGCAAGCATTCTCTATAAATCATAATCATTCTTTGTTCCTCAAAGGGTTATGACACTATAGGGGAGGCGTCTGGTATATTTAGGGCATGTTGGAGCGAGGGACCATCTGCTTTACACAAGAATTATGACCCTAATTTGTTTAAGATGACTCTTTCTCCCTGGGAATATCTCTCTACACACCAGCTCACAAATTCGGGGAATGGGAAAATTGTTTCTGCGACATAAGGGGCGAAAGAGGCTCGAGCCACTTCAAGAAAGGATATTTGGAATCCAACGTTGTTCAACAAATTCTCTTTAGACAGAGAAATGTGTGATACCGTCGTCACTGTGTCGAAAACGTCAGAATCTCTGTCAATTAGGGAATCCTCCCTGGAGGGAGTATCTAGTTCTCTCATGGATAAAACAACAAGGTTGGAAGCCATTGTGAAGAATACTTGATAAGCGGCGAGAAAAATGGTCTGGTTCAATTCTGAATTTCGAAATTTGGATAGAAGCTTTGCGCCAAATCTCCGAATGTTCGACTGCTTCAAATACTCATAGAATAATGCCCGGGATCCCTCCTTTTATAGGCGTCTATTACCATCGGGGTTTGCAGAAAAGCAGTTTTGGATGAACCACCCTTAGCCCCGATGTGTCTTATAGAACGTCGTGTGTCCATGATTTAAACCAGAGCAGTTTTGGCCGATCCACCCCCTGTCGGCCAATTCTCATGCTACTTCAATCTCCAAATTACACCTCAATCGTTAATCTGGGTCGTTTCAAGATCTACGATCAATGTCTTTCCCAACAACTTTGACATCGGAGGTTGAAAAAGGTGGTTTTGGTCAGACAACCCTCATTTTCGATGTGCTTCTAAGGGCGCCACGCGTCCCGCAAAAAACTGTGATGGTTTTGACGGTTTTCCCCGGCCCACCCTTGACTGCTTAATCTCCATGCTAGTTGTATCTCTGATACACGTCTCGGTCGTTGATCTGGGTTGCTTTTGAGATCAACGATCTATTGAGTTTTATTCTTCATATCTCCGCTATTTCATCCAAACGCCACCAGATATAGACGGGTCCTCTAAATTTATCACATCTCTATGGTGATTTAATCCATCATAAAATTTCTGAAATTAGGACACCAACTGGGAATTATATGGTGATAATAGGATGTACTTCATTATCAAGGGTTTACCATTCTGGGTTTAACGCCAGATTTTTTGTTACTTTATCATTTTTTTTTTCTTTTATGGAGGAGATGCCTTGGGTACTTTTTATTTTGCTATTATTACTTGTTATATTTATAGTCCCATTTACCTATTTTGTTCATTAAAGGACTTTAATATGATTTCATTTCTCATGTAGAAATATCTTTCTCAATATCTATTGGTAAAGAGAGTCTTGCTAATCTCTTTACCCTTTCTCTTTGAACGGATTTTGTGCTTGTTGGTTTCTAAGCCCCGCTCGCTGCTTCTGATCCACTTTCACCATTCTCCAGTGATTCTTTGCTAATATGGTTATGCAGAAAAAAGAGGTATCTAGCAAGTCTATCCATCTGATATCATAATCACATATCCATGAAAATCAGGATGTAGCTGCAAGAAAAAATATTTGTATTTACAAAAAATCCATAACCATATTTGCCCCAAAACCAAAGCATACCTTTCAATCTCTATGATGCCAAAATCAAGATGATCAGCATAGCATTGTATTGCTCCAATATACTCCCATTTCCATATTGAGACACAAGAACCATCTGAAAGTAAAAAACAATTGGATGAATGGAGATCTTTAAATAGCAGAAAGTTTAGGAAGCATGGGCAGAACAAAAAGATGTGTTTATGTGAAATGGTAAAGCAATTATAAGAAAATGGACATTGGAAAACCTGATTAATGTATAGGAATTGAAGACCCTCTATATCTGTGCATGACATATAGGACTGTTTCAGGACAATCTTGTCTTTCCAAGATTTACTAGAAGAGAGATGCTTTGTAAATAGTAGAAACTTAGGAATATGAAATGAAACTCCAGAATGCAGATATCCATAATTTTAGTAAGAACTCTATATAGAATAGAAAACATTATGCAGGTAGCAGATACTTTCGAGGAATAGCTTGATATACAAGGCTAAATTATGAGAAACCCATAAGCGAGGTTAAGGAAGATACAAATAAGCAATTTATGTGGTTGGAATTATAGCAAGGAACCTCTAAAACTTGTCTTGCAGATTGTTATTTTGTGCCCTGCTGTCACCAATATACAAGGGAAGAAATATATGTAGAGACGACCCCTTTAAAAAATTAGGCAGAGATTTATATAACTACATTCACAAAGGCTTAGTAATCCTAGTGGGGAATTACAGTAAGGAACCTCTAAAACTTATCTTGCAGATTGTTATTTTGTGCATGTTGTCGTCCTAATACACACTTGCAAACATGAGCAAAGTCCAGCTCACTTAGTGTGTCCTTGGAGGCACAATGCCTAGGTTCAAAGTCCACACTGTCACCTTGACTGGAACCTCTTCCTTATAGGCTTACTCCTAGGGAAGCCAAGGGGAGTAGACCCTAGTTACTAGATGTGATTTAACTTTAAAGTTTTAGGAGTTGGTTTTAATTTGTTAAAGGCTTGGGGAAATACTAGCCTAAGATGCTAAGGCAGCAAATGCAAAGTGCAAGATTAACTAAATGACAAGCAACCATTTCCCTAAGTCAACTAAGACTAGTGCCTAAGGTTGGGCAAGGGGTCAACTAAGTTTGAGGGTGGTTTAATTACAAAAATATTAAATTAAAATAAGTTGAAACTATCCCCACAAACAAGCATACAACTACTTACATAAAGAATAAGAGATGTTACAACAATTACACAAAGATACAAATGAACAAGATTATACAATGATGCCCCAAGTGAGAGTTTAGGAAATGTTTAACTCAAGATCAATCACATAAGCCAAGCATGCCCCAATAGCACTTACTCTATTGGACTATTTTTCAATGGAAACCACTAAAGCACTCAAGATTCAAAAAGATGATGCTTCCCCAAGTGGGATACTCAACTTCTTCTTGAATCACACCATAAAGCATAAAAAAGATGTGCAAGTTTGTAAACTCAAATGTTCATAAAACATAAAATATTTAGAAAGACAAACCATAAGAATGAAATTAAGATAAGTAAATGTGAAGTACTTGCAAATGTGTGTTCCTAAACATTCATCTAAGATCCCCCAAAACACATGGATTGTCTATGCAACTAAGTGGTTAGGAGTTTCTTAAAAGTTAAGTAAATTTTATTTTCCCTCCCCCTAACTATGTTTGGAGCCTTAAACCCCCTCCTCCTATAGCCAAATAACCGTCGAGTGCTCAATATAGTAAGGCAATGAGGCCCACCCTAGCTTCCACAGTTAGCTCTGACAGTAAGAGTACTTCCCAGAAAGGACACCCACCTGGAGCATCACGGGACAGTCCCCCGCCACTTCCTTCCATTGTTTTCCTCAAACCCGTTTTAGATGGTGGAGATGGCTGAATTAGGATATCCTAAGTTGTATAAAAGATTATTATGACTCGCAGGTGAGTCTTTAGGTGTGTTTGGAGTGTTTTAGGAGTATTAGTGTCCGAAAAGTGAGATTTATACCCAAAACCGAAACTGAAAAGCTTGCTATGAATGTGTTGCAAAATGTGAAATTGATAACCATAAACACATCTATAACATCAATGGAAAGATGAGAAGATACATATCATTCATTCATCATCTACTTAACCATGTCATTCACCATTCCATATGTAAACTTGAAAGAAAAATATGAAGTGAAGGCAAGAACAACTTGCCACTTATAACAGAAAATTGCTTTAGATCTTCTCACTAAACCACATAAATCAT
>ML834116.1:87617-104081 GCA_009831015.1 Picea engelmannii | reverse complement strand
CTTGTACTGGTTTCCCTGATATTGTGGGATCATTCTTATCCAAGTAACCATCTCATTCTCTCCTATATATTGAAGGAATTCTCATGGAAAAGGTTAAGCAAGATTCATTGGAGAATTGGTGAAAGAATTGTGTGAAGGACTTAACTTGAACAGGAGCTTGGAGACTCTAGCAAGTCTATCAAGGGGGATTTGATCTTCTTCATACAAGGATTGAGAAAGTGTGTGTGTTGGAGCCAAGATCCACTGAAAGGGAGCTTGCAACATCAAGGCAATCAAGTTGTAATCTTCTACTTTCAATTAATATGATACAGTGGCATGTCCTTTTCCCATAAAGCTATTCTTGCTTTATTGTGTAATTCCCTTATCATACACATGAGTTGACAGTTGAATATATTTTTCTATATTCACATTGGTTGGTTTGTGTTGTCTTGGTCTTGACCTCATGAGACCACCGGAGCGAAGCAGGAGCAACAAATGCCCTAGGAAGCGATACAAAGGTATGTTACTTGTTCCTCCCTACTAGCTAATTCAATGGTCAAAAATTAGGGAAAGAGTCATGTCCTATCATGTTTTTTTCTAGATCCAGGTGGATCTAGGGAGATCTGTTAGTGTCTGCACCTACCAATTTGTCTGATAACACCAGGGCAGTAACCATTAGAGAAATTTCATCATTGCAGCTGAAGAAATGTTACAGAAAATGGTGTCAAATATTTGTAGCTCATATGGAAGAGACACCTAAAGATACGGTGCCAAATTTGGAAGATCATACAGTCTTGGAATATTTTTAAGATGTGGTCAAGGAGGTACCAGGACTACCCCCAAAGAGGGATATTGATTTCTCTATAAATTTAATGCCTGGAGCAGCTCCAGTGTCAAATACTCTTTACAGAATGAGTACACCAGAGCTGAAGGAGTTGCAAATGCATCTTGAATAACTTCTGAAGAAGGGGTATATACATGAAAGTGTGTTACCTTGGGGTGCCCCATTCTTGTTCATGAATAAGAAAGATGGGACATTAAGATTTTGCATTGATTTCAAACAGCTGAATAAAGTGATTGTAAAGAATAAGTATCCTCTGCCAAGGATTGATGATCTCTTTGATCAATTGAAGGATGCAAATATATTTTCAAAGATAGATATTAGGTTAGGATACCATCGAGTAAGGATTAAAGAGGAAGATATCATCCAGACCTCCTTCAGGACAAGGTATGTTCATTATGAGTTCACAGTGGTTCCATTTGGGTTGTCAAATGCACCAGTTGTTTTCATGTGCTTAATGAATGGTGTTTTCCGAGAATATTTAGACAAGTTTGTCATTGTCTTTTTGGATGACATCCTTGTATATTCCAAGTCAGAGGAAGAGCATGAGAATCGTTTGAGGATGGTGTTGCAAGTATTAAGGTATCATTAGTTGTATGTGAACAAGTGCTCATTTTATCATAAGCAAATTCATTATTTGGGACATATCATTTCAAAGGATGGGATAGCAGTGGATCCTGAGAAGATAGAATCCATTAGGGAATGGTCAGTTCCAAAGAATGTGACAAAGGTCATATCATTCATGGGCCTTGTAGGCTACTATAGGATATTTATTGAAGGATTCTCAAAGATTGCACACCCAATCACTTCCTTACAAAAGAAGGGTGCGAAGTTTCAGTGGACACTGGATTGCGAAAAGAGTTTCCAACACTTGAAACAATTATTAACAAGTGCTCCAATACTAAGGATTGAAGACCCAAGTGAAGACTTCAGTGTATGCACAGATGCATGTAAAGAAGGACTTGGTGGAGTCCTCAGTCAAAATTGTTTTGTTGTATGTTATGAATCAAGGAAGTTGAAGGAGCATGAAAGACACTATGCCACTCATGATTTGGATTTGGAATCCATAGTGCATGCCTTGAGGAAATGGAGACACTACCTCATGGGGAAAAGGTTTGAGTTGAGGACAGAACATAATGGTATGAAATATTTATTTGATCAACCAACTCTAAATGCTAGTCAAAGCAGATGGTTACAATTTCCAAGTAAATATGACTTTTATATAAAGCATATTAAGGGGAAAGAGAACAAAGTGGAAGATGCACTCAGCAGAAGAGTGCATGAATTGCATGATACAGCCATTATCATGTGCCAATCAGATTTGAAACACAGAATTTTAGAGGCTGCAAAACTAGATTTGCAATACAAGGAATTAGTGGCAAAATTACAACAAGGTAATTTGCAGCAGAAAATTGAAGAATACAAGCTAGATAATGATGAAATTATCATGTACATGGGCATAATTTATGTATCGAATTATAATGAATTGAAAAATATGATATTGAGAGAAATGCATAATGTACCTTATGTTGGGCACCCAGGTTATCAGAAAAATATCATAGCTGTCAAAAGCCAATATTATTGGCCAGGAATGAAGAAAGAGGTTGTTGATTGTATTGCCAAATGTTTGGAAGGTCAAAAGGTAAAGGCTGAGCATAGACACCCAGCTAGTTTTCTACAACCATTACCCATTCCTGAGGTGAAATGGGAAGTTGTAAAAATGGATTTCATCACCAAACTGCCCAGAACAAACAAGAAACATGATTTTATCATGGTAGTAGTGGATAAGCTTACTAAAGCTGCCCATTTTATTCCAGTTAAGCTCACTCACAAGGCAGCCAAACTTTTTTATGTTTATATGAGAGAAATTGCTAGGGTTGTGGGTGTGGCGTTGTTGGAAGGGCTAACCGCTTGACGACCTCTGCTGAGATGAGGTTCTTATGGATACCACTATCAATGATGAAGTGCAACGGGGTGCCTTTTACCCACATCTGTGAATGGAAGAGGCGCTCTCCTTCTTCTGGCTCGTCTGGTTCACTAGGCTGGAGCTTGGTGGTAGCAACGATGGCACTGGGTTCCACATCAATGATCTGTCTTCCCCTTTCTAGTTCTGGATCAGAGTCAGAATCCACATCTGATTCAGAGGCTTTCACTTAGGCCACCAGCAACTACTTTGAGTGTTAGTCAACAGTGTTATGCCAAGGGCTCTTATGGAAGTCGCACCACTTCCTGGTATCTTTCTTTGTCTTTCTAGTGTCCTTCATTGCTTGTGGCTTGGACTGGTTGTCCTGATACTGCCATATTTTCTCTGTCATTTGTTCTATGGGTTGGGGCTTCCCTTTCCTGGAATTTTTTGTGAGGGGTTCCCAGGCCCAAATTGTCGCATCTTTTGTTTGAGTTTATGCTCTATTTTGGTGGCATATCAGTAGGTCGTGCCCAAGGATGAGATGTACAGAAATTCCATTTCAGTCTGGATGTATCTATGCAGAGCACCAGAATACTTGAGCACCATATGTCACTATGAATCTTTGATACCCAGTTTGGTGCACAAGGTATGGAAGATATTTGTGAAATCTGGCACTACTTGGTCTCTTTCTTGTCGCAGTGTGGTCCATTTGGTATACAGGTCGTCATCACTTCCGACAAGTTATTATTGTTCCTTAATAGCATCCCTTAAGGATTCCCAGGTGGTCATGACTGAAAATAATGAGGTTTCCTCTGTTTCCTTTTGCTCACAGAAATTTTCCCACCAATCTTTGACATGGGGAATGACTTTGAGGAGCGCAAAAGTAATATTTTCTCTATTCGAAAAGTTATGGACAGAAAAATACCCTTCTAGTTATTTCAACCACTTGTCAACAGCATCTGCATCTATCTGACCTTCAAATATAGGAATATCAAAGTTTATTTTTACCCTGAAGGGGGCAGTGCCTCCATTCGAAGAACATGCGTCGTCTATTGGTAGTCGTCGAAGGATTTGTGAGAAACTATCCATCATCTTGTTCCTCTGTTGCATGAGGGATTCCTCAATCAATAGTTTGAAAGGATCTCCTGTCCCATCATATTTCTTTTCTCCTGCCATGAGAGGTCTCTTGGGCATGCGATAGCTTCTGTCCACAAGAGAAACAAGCTCGAGACCCAACTCTTTGTACTCCAACCTCATTGGGGACATGCATTAAGACGACAAGGAGCAGACCACTCTGATACCATTGATGCATATTTTATGAGTAGAATGAAATGAATACAAATTATTAACAGGTGCTTAACACAAAATAACATATATACAATAACACTAGTTTTCTATTCAATAACGAAATAAGCTAAAACTGTAAAATGCAGCGGAAACAAGCTTATTGGAATGGTGGCAGGTTATCTCTGAGAAGAGATGTGACAGTTGTGCGCATTCGCAAGAAGAAGATTACAATGAGGCTCTGAAGGAATTTTTACAATAAACGAGAATGCCAAAAACCCTAGACATCCAAAAACCTAACCCTAGGAGATGAAGCACCAAAAGTCATGTGGGCCCCGTTTGGGTAAGTTAGTACATCAACTTCCCGGGGTCATAACTTTTGCATACGATCTTCGTTTTAGGTGTGTGATAGCCCGTTGGAAAAGTATCGTTGAGGATATTAATTTTGGGGGATCAATCATTCCTTTGGCTATCATTGAGAAGATAGATCCAGAAAATCCTTCATTTAGGCCCTCAAAATGGCCCCAGAAGTTAAACTGCTAAAAATAGTAAATTGACAAAATTGTCAAAAAAGGTGGGTGGCCAACGATATCCATATGGATCAGATAGAGTGAAAACTCCAGAAGTCCCAAAGTCCAGATTTAATCCATACCATTCATCAAAAGAAACACGTGTCAATAGATTGGCTTGTTCAATAATTTGGCATTCGAGAGAAACAAAGTGTGTTAAGGCGAAAAATCTTGAAGCCCGAAGTCCCAAGTTAATCTGGACTATTCGTCAAAAGAAACACATGTTAGAAGATTGTCTTGTTCGGGAATTCAACATTTGGGAGAAATGAAGTGTGCTAAGGCAAAAACTCTTGAGGTCCGGAAGTTCGGAGTTAATCCGGACCATTCATCAAAAGAAACACATGTCGGCAGATTGGCTTGTTCAGGAATTCAACATTCGGGAGAAACAAGGTGTGATAGAGTGAAAAATCCCAAAGTCCCAAAGTCTATATTTCATTTGGACCATTCATAAAAGGAGACATGTTTCATAAGATCAACTTTTTTGGGAATTTGGCGTTCGAGAGAATTGGAGTGTGCAAGTGTAAAATCTTCCGAAGCCCGAAGTGACGTGGCCTACTGACATCACCAGGGATGATGCGGATACATGGGATGTGTGTCATGTGTCAATGAGTTAAGAACCTTTGGAAGATAGAAATTCCAGTTAGAACGTGATGCGTTTCACCTGTCATATAGGGCCACGTGTCCGCTTCTAGTATTTCATCACGTGGCACTCCTCTCAAGCATGGGTAGTGGGGCCCCTAATGATTACATAAAGTAGTTAAAAATTTGGCTAAGAATTTAAATAGACCAGGCCCATGATAACCTAACCCCAGTTGACATGTGGCATCAAATCGTGAAGTCTGGAGACTTGGTACTCCAAAGGAATGGTGCTATAGTTAGCATTGAGTAGAGAACTCCAGAAGGCTCGAAGGTCAATGTTAATCTCAACCGTTGTTCACAGGGGACGTGTGGTGTCAGATTCCAAGGTCCATAGACTTGGCACTCTGGAAGAACTGGTTCATGATTGATTGGGAGAAAGAAATCCCCGAAGCTCTGAAGCCCAACAACCAGGAAGTCCCGAAGCAGTGGATGTGATGTGGAATGATGACGTCACTTGGGTGACGTGGATCTCCCCTAAGCATGCCAGGTGTCATATGACTTTGTAGCTAGAAATAGATGCAGCAGTCTAGAGACTTGGCGCTCTAGAAGGATTGAGAGTATGGACAGTCTGGAACTCTCGAAGCTCGAAGTTCCATAGAAAATATTAGTCATTGGATGTTGGGAAGCCGAGGACCGTTGATGCACCCCACTTTGTGAGTTCTCCAGTGCAGCACTCTGGGAGATGTTTTGTGATGTGATTTGGAAACCACCAAATCCCGGAGTCCCAGAGCTCCTATCCACTGTAGACTTGAACAAGGAATGTGGATCGTAGATCCATCATCCTTTGGGAGTTTTCTAGTTCAATGTTATGTAATGTTTGTGATGTTAAAAAAGGGAAACCTTCAAAGCTCTGGAACCCCGAAGTTTCAAGACTCTAGATAAGTGCCCAACTACTAGCACTTGGTCATAGACATGGTCAAATGCAAATTAAGGGTTGAAGGAAAAGGGGCTAGCACCCGAAAGTGAATTGTAGAATATAACAGGGCTCGAAGATAGGGTCGTGGGGATTCTTGATCGACCAAAGAACCGTAGAAAATTGAGTCTGATATTATTTTGTTGAGTCTAATTGTTTAATTTATTCTGGAAAATTATTAAACACTAATAGCCTGACAAAATTCAGTTGACTGCACATTTTGGAGAGTTAGCAATTGTTAGAACCAAACAAAATTTTCACATAGTGCAGAGAAATGGAGGAGGCACGGGACGCTTACAGTCCGAATGATGAAGTTAGAGGAATGGATGTCCATTTGGGAGTTGAAGGAACAAAATCCAATGGGAATGTAGAAGAAATAGATAAAGACATGATCATGATGAAAATCATTAAAAATTTGCAAAAAGATGTCCAAATTCACCAGGCAGATAATGGAAGGCTTAAGAAATCCAAGAAGAAATAGGAAGACTTTAATATCAAGTTAATGCGGAGCCTGGAATGAATTGAAAATAAGTTGGATAAGGAAAGTGGATCCAGCAAATCAGGGAGCCACAGGTCCCCCAATGATGCAAGAAGAGAAAGAAGTGGTAACAAACATCACCAACACTCCCAAAGGCATTCCAAAAGGAGGCCACACAATAGTTCAATTCCATCTCCTACCACAAATCGTAGGAGATATGAAGTGGATGAACTAAAGGGGTGAAATGCATAAGATCAAACCTCCTACTTTTGACGAAGAGCACCAAAAAGATGAAGATGTTGAGACATGGCTACCTGGCATGAAGAAATATTTCCAATTGCATATTTATTCCTCTCATGTCGAAGGAAGAACCGCAATCTATCATATTAAAGGAAAGGCATCCATGCGGTGGGATCATCTTATGCAAGTGCAACACATCAGAGAGAAGAATGTGACATGGAAGGAATTCAAGAGACATTTTCAAAATAAGTACTTAACCAAGAGATACTATGACAAAAAGATGAAAGAGTTCTTTGAACTTAAATTGGGTAGCATGACTATAGATGAATATGAAAGGATATTTCTAGAGTTGTTGAAGTATGTATCATTCATTAAGTATGAGACAATCAAGATCCAGAGATATTTGAGTGGGTTGCCATCTTTTATCAGTGACAAAATCCAGTATGATGATCCTAAAACTATAGAAGAAACCATAAGGAAGGAAAAGTGTTTATATGATCAGCATAAAGGGAAGCCTACTTTCCAAAGAGATTGGGAATACAAGAGGAAGCTTAAGAGGGAGCATAGGTAGAATGGGAACAAGCCAAGATTTTTTAGAAATAGTCCTCAAGGGAAGATAGTTTTGAGAGATCTTGGGATGGTTGAAGTAGGTGGGAAAAGGCCAACACAGACACCTATGAAATGTTGGGGTTGTAAAGGAGATCATAAGTATAGATATTTCACTCACAGAAGTGGAAAAGTGAGAGTTGTTCACAATGTTCATCAAGAAGAAATAGTGGAGTACATGGGAAGACAAGTACCAAGGATCTATGCAGCCCTGGACAACAAGCAAGTTGAGTTTCAATCGCACATGATTGAAGTCAAAGGTATAATCAATAACCATGCCTTTACTATTTTAATTGATTCGAGGGATATTCATAGCTATATATATCCTAAGGTAGTGGAAATATTTCAATTACCAAGAAGCAAGCATGGGAAATATTGGTTGGTTCAACTAGCTACAGGAGCCAAGAGAAAGGTTGTTGAGTTGCTCAAATCATGTCCAGTGGGAATGAATGGAATGAGTACCAAGGCATATTTTAAAATCTTGCCTTTGGGATTATATGATTGCCTAATTGGTATGGATTGGTTAGACCAACACCATGCCATATTATACTGTCATAACAAGCCATTCACTTGCTTGGATGATGAAGGAAATCAGAGAGCAGTCCAAGGAGTTCCTAGGGCAGTTACTGTCTAGGAAATATCAGCAACATAGCTAAAGAAGTGTTACAGGAAGGCCTGCCAAATATTTGCAGCCCATATGGATGAAGAACCTAAGGATAAGGTGCCAAAATTGGAGGATCATTCAGTCCTAAAATATTTTGGCGGTGTGTTAAGGGAGATACTAGGGCTACCCCCAAAGAGAGATATTGATTTCTCTATAAATTTGATACATGGGGCAACTCCAATATCAAAGAATCCCTACTGGATGAGCACACCAGAACTGAAAGAACTACAAATTCAGCTTGAATAACTTTTAAAGAAGGGGTACATACGCCCAAGCGTGTCACCTTGGGGTTCCCCGATGTTATTTCTGAAGAAGAAACATGGGACCCTGAGATTGTGCATTGACTTCAAGAATTTAAATAAAGTAACTATAAGGAACAAGTATCCTCTAACAAGGATCAATGATCTATTCGATCAGTTGAAGGCTGCAAGGAAATTTTCAAAGATAGATCTCAAGTCAGGATACCATCAGGTAAGGATTAAAGATGAAGACATCAACAAGACCGCCTTCAGGACAAGGTATGGTCATTATGAGTTCACAGTGGTGCCATTTGGGTTATCAAATGCACTAGTTGTTTTCATGTGCTTAATGAATGGTGTTTTCCGAGAATATTTAGACAAGTTTGTCATTTTATTTTGGGATGACATCCTTGTATATTCCAAGACAAAGGAAGAGCACAAGTAGCACTTGAGGATGGTGTTGCAGGTGCTAAGAGAGCACCAATTGTTTGCTAAGTTGAGAAAGTGTTCATTTTTTCCAAAATCGAATTCACTATTTGGGACATATAATATCCGAAGAGGGAATAACAGTAGACCCAAAAAATATTGAAGTCATTAAAGGGTGGGAAGCACCTAAGAATATGATAGAAGTCAGATCCTTCATGGGTCTAGCTAACTACTACATGAGAATCATTGCAGGATTTTCGAGGATTTCTCACCCAATCACTTCCTTGCAGAGAAAAGGGATAAAATTTCAATGGACAGAAGAATGTGAAAAGAGATTCCATCAATTGAAGCAGTTGTTAACCCAGGCTCCAATTATGAAGATTGCAGATCTGAATGAAGAATTTGTGATTTTCACATATGCATGCAAAGAAGGACTAGAAGGAGTCCTCATCCAAAATGGGTTTGTGATATGTTTTGAATCTAGTAAATTGAAAGAGCATGAAAAGATCTACGCCTTGGAGTTGGAAGCCATAGTACATGCTTTGAAGAAATGGAGACACTACCTCATGGGAAAGAGGTTTGAGCTGAGGACATACCATAATGGTCTGAAATATTTGTTTGAAAATCCTAATTTAAATTGCAGGCAGAGCATGTGGTTGGGATTCCTCTGTGAATATGATTTTGATATTAAGCACATCAAAGGAAAGGAGAACAAAGTTGTTGATCCACTCAGCAGGAGAGTGCATGTGATACATTCTATAACCATTAACATGTATCAAACTAATCTTAAAGATAGAATTTTAGAAGTTGCAAAAGCATTTTTGCGGTACATGGAAATGGTAACAAAGTTACAACAAGGTAAGATGTTATAGAAAATAGAAGATTATATATTGGAAGTTGATGGAATACTCATATACATGAACACAATTTATGTACCCAGTTCTCATGAATTGAGGAGTATGATCTTGAAAGAGATGCATAATGTGCCTTATGTTGGGCACCTTAGATATCATAAAATAGTGGCAGCAGTCAAGAACCATTACTATTGGCCAGGAATGAAGAAAGGAATTGCAGAGTACATAAACAGATGTATGGAGTGTCAAAAGTTCAAATTTGAGCATAGACACCCAGCTGGGTTTCTACAGCCATTACCCATCCTTGAGTGGAAGTGGGAAGTGGTGATGATGGATTTCATCATAGGATTACCCAGAACAAACAAGCAATGTGATTCCATCATGGTGGTGGTGGATAAGCTTACGAAAGCTTCCCATTTTATTCCATTGAAGACTACTCACAAGGCAACTAATGTTGTTGATATTTATATGAGGGAAGTAGTACGATTGCACAATATTCCCAAGACAATTGTTTCTGACAGAGAGCCAAAATGTACCTCGAAGTTTTGGAGAGGATTATTCAAGGGGTTTGGAACTAAGCTGAACTTCAGCATAGCTTATCATCATGGGTCTGATGGACAAACAAAAAGAGTAAATCAAGTGATAGAATATATGTTAAGAATGTATGTGATGGACAAACCATCCAGATGGAAATACTATCTACACTTGGTAGAGTTTTCTTACAATAATGGGTACCAAGAATCACTAAATATGAGCCCATTTGAAGCAAGTTATGGCAGAAAGTGAAATAGACCAATAAGCTAGGACAACCCAGCTGATAGAGAAATAATTGGGCCAGAGTTGCTCAGGGAAATGGAGGATGAATTGTTAAAGATAAAGCAAAATTTGAAGGCTTCCCAAGATAGGCATAAAATATATTCTGACAAAGGAAGAACCCACAGGGAATTTAAAGTAGGTGATCATGTTTTCTTGAAGGTGAAAACCAACATAAGTTCCCTGAAACTAGGAAACTATTCCAAGTTGGCAGCCAGATATTGTGGATTGTTTGAAATTCTAGAAAGGATTGGACCAGTAGCTTATATTCTTTCATTTCCTGCATGCATGACTATTCATAATGTATTTCATGTCTCATTTCTCAAGAAATATATACCCAATGCTAATCATGTGATTGATTTGAATGTGATTCAGGTGGAGCAAGAAGGTGTTTTACAAGTGCATCAGGTGCACATACTGGACCAGAAAATAAAGCAGCTCCAGAATCGAGCCATAAGGCTTGTAAATTTTCAGTGGACCTGGTATGATCCTGAGGATGCAACATGGGAGAACGAAGGTGCTATGCAGGTAGAATAAATGCATCTTTTTTAAGATTTTGAAAATCTTGTTGATGTTGTGTAAAAGAATTGCAGTGACTCAGACAATGAAAAAATAAGGGGAGGGGATTGTAATATCCTAAGGCCGAGCCCCAATTTTAATTATGAATGTAACATGTTTTGTAGGCTGGTGAGCCAAGATTTATAAGATAGAAGGCTTATGTTCTTATTAGGCTAGAGATCCTAGATGTTAAAGGTCAGGAGCCTATTTTTTACATGTAAGTATTCATAATTATTAATATAACAACATCGCTGCGTGTAGACTGACCACAAAGAAAGATTTATGGGGGACTAAGCTCCACTAGGCTGGGTAATGGAAGGGGGATGAGAGGCTAGGAGAAAATGGCTAAGCTTGAGGGCTTAACCCAAGGGAGTATTATAATGTATTTCTTGAAAATAATAAAATTGGGAAATAAACCCTGATATCCTAAGTTCCTTTGGGAAAAGGGAACGAACTCCAATTAGAGAGGAACAGACTTCATGAGTGCCATGTGTCAGCCTAGGAACATGAAAATATAAGTGGGAATCCTTATTGTTTTTTAATCTTTTTTCCATTTTTCACCAGTGCACGCAGCAAACACACAGGGAACCTAGAACGCCATTATTGAATTTCCCCAACAACTTGAACCTCTACAACAAGACCGAATTGATACCCTTGTTGCACCTGTACCCTGTAGGTTTCCTACGTATTGTTCCTTCATTATCATTCCCACATCCAGTTTCTAATGTTGCCTTCACCATGCTCGTGTGTTGAGGAGCAGGAGTGAAGAAGCGAGTTTTCAGGCCCGTGGATAGAAGAGGCAGGTTGTCAGGCCAGTGAACAACTCTCCCTAGGTGAGAGAGTGTGGATAGAAGAAGCAGGTTGTCATACCTGTGAGAAACTCTCTCTAGGTCAGAGAGTGTGTTGAGGAAATGAGTTCTCCTAGAGGGAGTCCAGTAGCAGCTACATAGCTCTGAGTATTTTGTCTGGCCTATTGTTGAAGCCCTGGAAAGGGAGATAGAGAATTCGATGGATGGTGTGACAGTGAAGGTGTGTGATCCTAAGGTGGGACAGACATGTGGGGAGTGAGAGTCTATGAACGGTGGTCGTAAGAAGCTCCTTGGAGGAAATCCCTCATGTTGTACTTCGAAACTTTCTATTGTCCCTACCTAGCCTAGGAATCCCTTGCTCGATGGAGTTTAGTCCCAACTCAGGGGTGACCCACTACTAAGAGTGATGAGCATCATGGTCTAAGGCTGGGAGGTTCGTGGAAGGTCTGCACGCAGTTTGTGTATTTCAATTAAGAGATAAGTATATTTTTTGTGCTTAATGGTTAATTGATGTATTTAAGTGCATGTATGTGATTCTTGTAATAATATCATGTGTTTCACTGCATGTATGTTTCCATATTATCTTTTTCATTTCTTGTTAAGTTTATATGTGAATATTTTTGCAAAATATCTCTCTCTGAGGTGACGATACCTGGCCTTTTGGTGGTCGGGGGACGTTACAAAATGGTATCAGAGGGTTTTCTAGAGTAGCATGGCCTAGCCTGGGTGGCCGGGGATTTTACAAAGTGGTATCAGAGCATTCTCTAGAGTAGCATGGCTCGGCCTGGTTGGTCGGGGATGTTACAACCTACTTCTATTGGATATAAAGTGCTTGGAATAGGGTTGCGGTGCTTGCATTTTCCTTATGTTCACCTTTTGAATAGATTGTGAAGAAGCTTAATTTTGTAGTATGATATACTACCGTGTGGCTCTTTTTAGGTGGGACAATAGTCGAAACTACCTCTGGTATCTTGTATAGATGACCTCGTGGAGTAACAATGACACTACGGGGTCAAGAATCATAAATATCATGGTGCTTTCACATATATGGTTGGCCCAAAAGAACATCACATACATCCAATGGGGAAACATCACATAATACCTCATCCTTGAAGGGTTGGATGCCATATGAAAATCGACACTGCTGACTTACATGAATATATGATCCTTGGAGAAACAACCCGATGTTGTATGGCTACGGGTGTGGTGTTGTCGACAATCCCAATTTTTTTACGACCTATGCTAAGATGAGGTTCTTCTAGATTCCTCTATCAATAATAAAATGCAGTGGGGTCCCCTTCACCTGAATCTGTGAATTAAAAAGGTGCTCCCCTCTTCAGGATCTTTTGGTTCTTCTGGTTGAATTGTTGTAGCCACGACAGTAATAGTATGGTCTTCATCAATGATATTTCTTCTATGAGTATTTTCTAAATCATATTATGAATTAGGGTTCAGATCCTTGTTTTTTATCTCGACCACCAATGAATGTTTTGAGAGACATTCATCGGTGTTGTTTCAGGGGATTTTGTGGAAATTGCACCACTTTCCAGTGTCCTTTTTCATCTTTCCTTTACCCTTATTTTCATGTCGCTTGTGCTGGTTTTCTGAAGGCTGGTTGTTAGGTCCATATTTACCATACTTTGGTTGTTGCGTATTTGTTGACCCAAACTCCTACTTGTTCTAGTGCTTAAATTTTTGCTCAATTTTAACAACATATCGATAAGTAGCACCCAGTGATGAGATATCCAGAAAATCTATTTCAATTTAAATGTATCTATGTAGAGCCCCACGATATTTCAGAACCAGATGTCGCTCGGAGTTATTAATACCCAAATTCGTGTGAAAAGTATGAAAGGTATTGGTGAACTTTGGCACTACTTGGCCACTCTCTTTCCACATTTTGGTCCATCTCATATATTGATCTGCATAGTTTCCAACAAGGTCATATTGTTCCTTGGCCGCGTCCACAAAACAATCCCAAGCGGGCTCGACGCCATATATTCCAAAATCCTCTGTGGAAATTTTATCCTAGTAAGTTTCCCACCAACGTTTGACATGGGGGATATCCTTACAGAGTTCGAAGTTGATCTTTTCCCTCTCGGAGAAATTATGAATAGAGAAATAACCTTCTAGTAGATTTGACCATTTTTCTAGGGCATTTGCATATGGTTTTCCTTCAAATACAGGAATATCAAAATTAACTTGTAACTTGAAAGGAAAGGTGCCTCCAAAGTGGTCTCTTGATGAAAACGTGCCTATTGCTATCGGCAGGCATCGAAGGTGTTGGAAAATATTGAACAAGCAACGAATGCGTGTTGATGGTTGTTGTCATTGATGGCAACAGTGGAGATGGCAGGATAAGAAGGATAAAACCCCTTAGGGATTCAGACATAAAAGCTCACGAGGAACAACATTGAATAAAACGTGCGCAGCAAGAGTTTACAGAGAAGAAGGAAGACAGAGATCCAGTGACCGTTGGATCCCATCCAAATTTCCCGAAAGGCCGACAACCGTCAGATCTGCAGAAGTTGCGAGGGAGATAAGTCATCGGAGATTCGGGGATCGGGACTTTGAAATGTCCATTTCACTTGACATCTAAAACCCCAAAATCGCGATATGCGATTCTACTATTTGATTGCAACCGTTAAATCAAGCAGAGATCAGGACCATCCACTTGTAGACAGGAGGCTTCATCGGAGTTTCAGGGATCGGGATTTCAATATGCAAAGAACACAATGCAACAAAAACCCCAATTTCGCGATATGCGAAATCTCGACTGAATCTGAACCGTCAGATCAACATGTGATCTAGACCGTCGATCTAATTCACGACAGCAGTCCACGTCAGCTAGGGACATGTGGCACAACCAGGTAATGACAGGTGGAAGGCAGGTTCAACACTTCAGGCACAGGTAAGTCATGAATCAGAGTGACACATGGTAGTATTTAACACGTGTCAAACCACGTGTGATGTTAGCAGAGTATCAAGGATCGAGACTTCGTAATGCCAAAATCGCTTGACATCAAGAACTCTGAAATCGCGATATGCGATTTCGTGATGTAATCACAGTCGTTGGATAAGAATGAGATCTGGACCGTTGATTTCCTTCATCGGAGAATTGGGGATCGGGAATTCTATAGGCATGTGCATGATGACATCGAAAATGCCGAAACCCCAATGAGAGATTTGACCGAGGTCATGTGTTGACGGTCATATGGGCCGAGGCCTATAGCTAGCAGGGCTAGCACGTGGAAAGGGGCACATCGGAATCAGGGATTGGAACTTTGAAGTGACAAAGTCACTTGACCTCATGAGTGTCGATTTCACGATATGCGAAATCGCGATACAATCTGAGCCGTCAGATCAGGCTATGATCTAGACCGTTGATTTTAGACCATGTCAGAGTTTCACGAATCGAGATATGGTAAGGAATGCAACATGAATTGCGAAATCGCGATATGCGATATCATGACACAATCATAGTCGTTGAGTCAAGATTGCACATGGATCGTTAATTTGACCGATATATGGATTTTTGTGTATCGGGATTTATAAGTGAAAAGAACAGTGAACATGAAGAACGTCAAAACCCCAATAGAGAGACATAAGGCTGTGGTCACAGAGTGAAGGTCACGTTGACCGGGATCTAAGCTCGGGAGAGCTAGCGTATGAAAGGAGCCATCGGGAATCGCAGAATCGAGAGTCCGGAGGACTTGTGAATTTTGACATAGCAAATGTTGAAATCACGATGAATGAAATCCCAATTTGATCTGAACCGTTGGATCAAGTATTGATCAGAGGGTTGTTGTTCTTCCTCATACATTAACGCTTCAGTTATGAACCCGTTAAGAGAAACGAACTAATTATGACAAATTGGTTAGCATTTCAGTTGCCAAGACAGATGTCCTTGGATTTACCATTGGAAGGGGAAGTGGAACCGTCAAGGCAGAGTGTATAAAAGAAGTTGAGAGAAACTGTGTTGTGTTGGCTATTCTGGATGGAAAAAGAACGAGACAGTAAGAAAGGAGAAAGGAGAAAATGTCGAGCATGAAATTTCAATAGATGTATAGAATGAAATGAGAGGTAAAGGAGAAACAAAGCAGAATGACAGGGAGAGCAGAAGAAGAGCAGAATGATAGAAGAATGTGATGCAGAGAAGACCTGTTGAGGAAGAGAAGAATTGCAGAACAAATTGCTAAAGATCAGATTTATAGAACAGAGAAAGAATGGTACGAAGTGATTTATCTACATAAATTGTATGTGTATTCATTATTTAATATTCTAGGGAGGTATGGAGGTGCTCGGGAGGACTGTTATCCTCAGAGGTTCAAGTGGGTGCTTGAACACAGGGAGTTGTAGCTTCCATCTGGTTGCAGCCAGAGAAACTAGGGTGGCAGGGTGGTGCTAGGGAGAACAAGTGTTCTCTGTTATACAGGTCAGAGCCTGTGTAATTGGAAGTTGGTGCTTCCATCCAGTTGGTGCTGGAACATTCAGGAAGTTGGTGCTTCCATCCAGTTGGTGCTGGAATACTCAGGGAGTTGGTGCTTCCTTCTAGTCGGTGCTAGAGAAACCAGAGAGTTGGAGCTCTCAAACAAGTTGCAGCTTGTAAAACAGAGGTAGCAGCCTCACATTGAGTTGGTGCTCAA
>ML834116.1:66138-79162 GCA_009831015.1 Picea engelmannii | reverse complement strand
GTTGCAGCTTGTAAAACAGAGGTAGCAGCCTCACATTGAGTTGGTGCTCAATTGTAAATGATGTACAGAACTGCAAAAGACTGCCTATCATTTTGAAGAAGAAGATGTTTTCTCCCTTTATGGGTTTCCTCGTGAAAATCTGTCTTTGTGTGTATTTTATGTGTGACTGATGGTCTTTAATTTTACTGTCCATATGTTGTATATTGTTGATGACCACCTAAAGAAATATTAATAATGTCTTAACAGACTTAATATTTTTTAAGCGCACTACAACTGATTCACCCCCCCCCCCTCTCAGTTGTTTTAGTACCTCCAACAGAAGGGTGTGGGAAAAATTCTCCATTATTTCGTCCCCCCGTCGCGTGAGAGCTTGCTCAAACAACAAATTAATTGAAACTTTTCCTCCGTAATATTTATTTTCTTCCACCATGGAGGTTTTCTTAAGCGTGCGAGATAATTTTTTGTCAAGAGAGACAAGCGCGAGACCCAAACTTCTATACTCAGACATCATCAGGGACATGCACTGAAAAACGATCAAGAGAAACCTACTATGATACCACTGATCCAAATTATTTTCGGCATGAAGTGAGAGCGGAGATATAATAAATAAATGTACAGAGATATATCATATATCCAATAATATATCTGAGATATAACCATAAACACAAACTTACATTAATACACAATTTTTATTAATGAGCAAAATGTACAAAACTGTAGAAATACAGAGTGAAAGACTCACTAGAAAGGTGGTAGCTTATCTCTGAGAAGAGATGTGATAGATGCTTGTATTCACAAGAAGATTATTGTTGCAATGACACTCAAAAGGACATTTTAACATAAATAAAATCTAAAACCCTTACCCCAGAAGATGAAAATCCAACAATTTTGTGGACCTCATTTTGGGTAGTTTGGTGTATCAACTTCCCAGGGGCATAACTTTGGCATACGATCTCCGTTTGGGGTGCACGATAGCTCGTTGAAAATGTATAGACAAGGAGATTCATTTTGGGGGATAATTCAAAGCCTTTGGCTATGATTGAGGTGATTTATCATGAAAAGACAAATTTAGGCCCCCAAAATGGTCGCGGAAGTTTATGAACAGAAAAACTACTAAAAATAGTAAGATGCCAGAAAATTGTTTTGAGCCAGTTGGAATAGGTAGGTGGCCACCAATATCCACCTGGATCAACCCCTCATAGTAGAATCAGGTCAAGGGAATCCCCAACCAGTAGAAAAAAGGACAAAGAAAAGATGGGAAACCTCAGGACAACCCGTCCAAGTTGTAAGTAAAGAAGGACAATGGGAAGATGAAAAAAGATAACGGGAAGTGGTGTGAATTCCATAAGATTCCCTGGAATAACATTGTTGATTGCCACTTAAAGGAATCATTGGTGGCTGAGGTAAAATAAAATGAATTAGATGCGGGTTTCGACTCTGAGTCATAACTAGAAGAGGGGACACAAATCATTAACAAGGAACCCTGTGCCACCGTTGCTACCACCAAGATCCATCCTGATGAACCTAATGAGCCAGAGGAAGGCGAGCACCTCTTTCATTGACATATGTGGGTAAAGGGCACTCCACTACACTTCATCATTGATAGTGGTAGCCAGAAGAACCTCATCTCAGCAGAGTTCATTAAGCGAAGAGCCCTACCGACAATGTTGCACCCACATCCCTACACCATCGGATGGCTCCATCAAGGAAGCGATCTTCCCGTCAACCAAAAGTGTTGCATTTCGTATAGCATCAATCCATTTAAAGATGAGGTATTGTGTGATGTTTCTTCCCTTTAATTCTGTAATGTTCTTTTGGGCCAACCTTATTTATGGAAACGTCATGTTGTATATGAGTTTATGCCTCCCAATGTTATTATTACTTTGAACAAGAAATTATACAGGATACCCAAGGTAGTCCCACCTAATGTTATTTACTTGATCTCTACATAGAAATGTAGAAAGGTCATTTCTCAGAATGGGAATTTTTTCTTCTTCATGATTCACTCTCAGAGTGAGCGAAAGGTTGCAGCCACATCCATGGCCACAGCGATCGACCTCTCCTCGCAGCAGAAGAAAGTGGATAAGGTCATAGAATAATACAAAGAGATCTTATCATCACCTATTGGGGTACCTCTGCTCTGTCAGGTCAATCATACCATCGATCTGACCCTCATCTCACCACTACCCAATGGGACAGTCTATCACTTCTCTCTACTAGAAAATGAGAAGATCAAGTGTCATATCCAAGAACTGCTCCACAAGGGGAACATATGACCCAGCTCATCACCTTGTGGAAGCCCAATCGTGTTGTTGTAAAATAAAGACAGGACTTGGTGACTCTGCATTGATTATCGGGCCCTAAATAAAATCATCATCAAGAACCAATACCCAAAACCCCAAAGCGACGATCTCCTTGATCATCTCAAAGGGGGAAAATACTTATGTAATATTGATCTGAAGTCTTGCTACCATCAGTTCCCAATAGAACTAACAGATGTATGGACAACTGCCTTCAAGTCAAAAGAAGGTCTTTTTGAATGGATGGTCATGCCCTTTGGTTTAAAATATGCTCCAACAACTTTCATGAGGATGATGGACGATATCTTATGGCCTTTCACTAATTATTTTGTGGTGGTGTATCTGGATGAAATCCTCTTCTACAACAAGACTTGGGAAAAACACTTACAACATATTCAGTAGGTTTTGCACACTCTACGGTAGCACAAGCTATATGCCAATTTGGAAAAATGCTCCTTCAACATGGATAGGGTCTAGTAACTAGGCTACATTGTTTATGTGCATGGTGTGCATGTATATCCAACCAAGATCCAAGTCATCCATGGCTGGCCATCCCCAACCACACTCATTGAGCTTCAGAGCTTCTTAGGCCTTGCCAATTTTTATCGAAGGTTCATGTTAGGATTCTCACATATTGCATGGTCCCTCAGCCAAATAACTAGAGGTGGTGGTAAGGAAAACTTTGTTTGGGGACTATCCCAAAAGAAAGAATTCAATGATCTGAAGCAACAATTTTGCTCCGCCCTAGTTCTTTCATTACTTGACCTACAATATCCCTCTGAGATTGATACAGATACATCAGACTATGTTGTGGGGGAATTCATCACTCGACAAGGCCAGCCCATGGCCTATCATTGTGATAGACCATCCGATGGCATCCAAAAGTACCCTACCTATGACAAAGAAATGTACTCCATTATGCAATCCTGCCACAAGTGGAGGAATTACATTCTTGAGAAGGAGAAATTCATCCACACTAATCATAAGTCACTGTAGTTCATGTAGACACAAGGAAAATTATAGAATGACCACTATCAAAAGTAGTCCACATATTTGCAGTAGTTCCACCTCAACATCAAGTATAAAACAGGAAGTACCAACCAAGTCACAGATTGCCTCAACCGACCTCCAATCACAGAACTCACCACAGTTCTCAATTCTTGCAGCCATGAGACCTCTTGATGGCCCCACCTCTATGAGACAAATCTCGACTTCTCCAACACCTACCAAATGTTGGGTGTAAACACAACTGTCACTAATTTCCATCTTCAGAGTGGGATGTAGTGTCATATAGGCCATATATGTGTTCCATCAAATGATCTAGCAAAGTTGATTTGGGAATCCCACTATAGTCAGGTGGCAGGACACTTTAGCGTAGAAACGATAGTGGTAGTTTTGCAACAACATTTCTACCATCCAAAACTTCGACAGGATGTCAGTAAGTATATTTGGTCCTGCATTGCTTGTGTTATTGCCAAACTGACCATTAAGAAACAAGGCATGTACAGTCCTCTACCTACTCCTGACAGGACCTGGGAATCCATCTTAGTGGACTACATATTGGGCATTTTGTTCACCAAGAGGGGAAATTACTGTGTTTTTGTGGTTGTTGATCGCTTTTCCAAGATGAAAATTCTGGGCACCTGCAAGAAGAGCATCATAGAGGAGGCCACTGCCAATCTCTTCTTTGAACAAGTGTGGGTACACTTTGGGATCCCACAAACCACTATCTCAGATCGAGACATCCATTTCCTCAGCACATTCTGGTCATTCCTCTGGTCACTACTGGACACCAAGCTCACCAAGTCCACTTCCTTCCACCGCGAGACAAATGGTCAAAATGATGTCGTCAACCAGATGATCGTGCACATCCTGCGCATGTACAATTCTAGAACCCCTGCACCTAGGATGAGAGTCTTTCCTATGTTCAACATAGCTACAACAAATACATACATATCTCAACTGGCCACAACCCCTTTCAGTTGGGGTTGGTATTTTAACCATTTCATCCCATGGATGTTGCACTACCCCTTGCATCCATCCAGGAAGAATCATCGCATGATCCAACTGGAGCTAACAAAGCCACTCGGTTCATTGAGAGGATCCAGAAAATCCTTCAACACTTTCAGGATATTTTAGAAAATTCCAATTCCAAGTACAAGAAGTTCCATGATCAACACCGGGTGCCACACCAGTTTTAGGTGGGAGACAAAATTTGGTTGCACTTGCAAAATGAACGCCTTAAAGGGCCTCATAGGAAGCTTTGTCAACTCTAATATGGACCCTACACCATCATCAAGGATGTGGGTGACAATGATTTTGAGATCAACCTTCCCCCATTCCTTGGCTTGCACCCTGTGTTCAATGTGGACCTCCTTTGGCCTTATCTTCAACCATTATTGGACACCACAAAGATAGAAGAACAGTTGACACCAATAGAGCTCAATCCTGACTGCATGGAAATGGAATCCACTAATCAAATCATGGACACATAGGTCAAGGGCACTCGCCAGCAGAGGATCCAGTTTTATCGAGTTATCAAAGCATGGAAACTCCTGCACCAAGGCAAGTGGCTCACCCAGAGCCAAATTCAATAGAAATTTCCTCATCTAATGGGGGAACTCAATGCAATGGAGACCATTTCTTCCTAATGTGGGAGGAATTATCCAGGAGGATCTCGGTGGCCACCCACCTTGTCCAACTGGCTTAAAACAGTTTTTTTGGCAACTTATTATTTTTAGCAATTTTTTGGTTCATGAACTTTCGGGGCCATTTTGAGGGCCTAAATGAATCTTTTTAGCAATCATGCAGCTCAAACAAAATCAAAGCCTCTTATTGAGATCCCTAAATGAAACTCCTCATCAATACATTTCCAATGAGCTATTGTGCACCCTAAACGAAGATCATATGTACTAACTTACCACAACAAGGCCAACATGAATTTTTGTGCTTCATCTTGTAGGGTTAGGTTTTTGGATATCTAGAGTTTTGGAATTCATGTCCATAGTAAAAAGGCCTTCAAAGCCTAATTTTACTTATCTTCATGCAAAAGAGTGTAGTTGTCACATCTCTTCTTAAAGATAAGTTGTCACCATTCTAACAATCTTGTTTTCGGTCTGCATTTTATAATTTTCCGCATATTTCTTATTTAATAGAAGTCAATTTTTATTGTGTCTCTAATATTGTTCACTATGTCTCTATGTTAATATTATAAATATGTGGTTTAATTCTGTTCAACTCATGTATTTGAATCAATGGTTTCAGAGTGGTTGAATCCTTATCATTTTTTTTAATGCATGTCCCCGACGCGGTCAGCGTATCGAGAGTTGGATCTTGAGCTTGTTTAGCTTGAGGAGACCTGCTCTCGCATGCCCAAGAAATTGTTCATGGTGAGTGAAAAGAAAGACAAAGGGACTGGATATCCTTTCAAAATGTTTCTTTAGGAATCCCTTGAGAAACAGAGCAACGAGATGATAGACAAATTTGCACAAATCCCTCAATGGATGTCAACAAGCGACGCATCCACCTCAAGAGGAGGTGCCGCCCCCTTCAAGGTACAAATCAATTTTAATATTCCTATATTTGAAGGTCAAATAGATGCAAATGTTGTATATAAATGGTTAAACCTTCTAAAAGTATATTTTTTTGTCCACAACTTTTCCTGTAGAGAAAATATTACATTTGCACTCCTCAAGGCCATCCCTCATGTCAGAGTTTGGTGGGAGACTTTTAATGATCAAAAGGAAACAGAGGGATGTTTATGAACCAAAAAACTACTAAAAATAGTAAGTTTCCATAAAATTGTTTTGAGACAGTTGGAATAGGTGGGTGGCCACCGATATCCACCTGGATCAACCCCTCAAAGTAGAATCAGGGCAAGGGAATCCCCAACCTGTAGAAAAAGGGACATAGAAAATATGGGCAACCTCAGGACAACCAGTCCAAGTTGTAAGTAAACAAGGACAATGGGAAGACAAAGAAAGATACCGGGAAGTAATGCGACTTCCATAAAAGCCCCTGGCATAACATTGTTGATTTCCACTCAAAGGAATCATTGGTGGCTGAGGTAAAATCATTTGCATTAAATGTGGGTTCCTACTCTGAGTTAGAACCAGAAGAGGGGAGAGATATCATTAACAAGCAACCCACTGGCACCGTTGCTACCACCAATATTCCGCCTAGTGAACCTAATGAGCTAGAGGAAGGCGAGCGCCTCTTTCATTCACAGATGTGGGTAAAGGGCACTCTGCTACACTTCATCATTTATAGTGATAGCCATAAGAACCTCATCTCAGTAGAGGTCATCAAACGAATATCCCTACCGACAATGTCGCACCCACATCCCTACACCATTGGATGGCTCCATCAAGGAATCAATATTCTTGTCAGCCAATAGTGTCACATGTCTTACAACATCAAGCCATTCAAAGATGAGGTTTTGTGTGATGTTTCTTCCCTTGAAGTTTGTAATGTTATTTTGGGCCAACCTTATTTATGGAAACGTCATGTTGTATATGAGTCTAGCCCTCGTAGTGTTATTATTACTTTGAACTGGAAATTGTACAGGATACCTGAGGCAGTCTCACCTAGTGTTATTTCCTTGATCTATGCATAGAAATGGAGGAAGGTCATTTCTCATACCGGGAAGTGTGTTTTCTTCATGATTCGCTCTCAGAGTGAGAAAAATGTTGTAGCCATATCTATGGCCTCAGCGGTCGACCTCTCCTCGCAGTAGAAGAAAGTGGATAAGGTCATGGAAGAATAAAAATATATCTTTTCATCACCTACTGGGGTACCTCTACTCTATCAGGTCAAGCATCTGATCGATCTGACCCTCGTCCCACCACTACCCAATCAGACAGTCTATCACTTCTCCCTACTAGAAAATGAGGAGATCAAGTGTCATATCCAATAACTGCACCACAAGGGGAACATATTACCTAGCTCATCACCTTGTGTAAGCCCAATCATGTTGGTGCAGAAGAAAGATGGGACTTGGCGACTTTGCATTGATTATCGGGCCCTAAATAAAATCATTGTCAGGAACCGATACCCGATTCCCTGAATCGATGATCTCCTTGATTAGCTCAAGGGGGAAAAATACTTCAAAAAGATTGATCTAAAGTTTGGCTACCATCATGTCCCAATAAAACCGACAGATGTATGGAAAAATGCCTTCAATTCAAAAGAAGGTCTTTTTGAATGGTTGGTCATGCCCTTTGGATTGACAAATGCTCCAACAACTTTCATGAGGATGATGGACGATATCTTGTGGCATTTCACTAATTCTTTTTTGGTGTTGTATCTGGATGGCATCCTCATCTATAACAATACTTGGTAAAAACACTTGCATCATATTCAGTAGGTTCTGCACACTCTACGACAGCACAAGCTATATGACAATTTGGAAAAATTATCCTTCAGCATGGAAAGGGTCTACCAACTAGGATACATTGTTGATGTGCATGGTGTGCATCTAGATCCACACTGTGTACTGGTCATACCCAACCACACTCACTAAGATTCGAAGCTTCTTAGGCCTTTCCAATTTCTATCGAAGGTTCATGTAAGGATTCTCCCATATTGCATGGGCCCTCAGCCAAATAACCAGAGGTGGTGGTAAGTAAAACTTTGTGTGGGGCCTATCCCAACATAAAGAATTCAATGATTTGAAGCAACGCTTGTGCTCTACCCCATTTATTTCATTACCTGACCGGCAACAACCCTTTGAGATCGAGACAGATTCTTAAGACTATTTTGTGGGCATAGTCATCACTCAGAAAGGCCACCCCATGGCCTATCATTGTGACAGACTATCTGATGTTGTCCACAAGTACCCTACTTACGACAAAGAAATCCATTACATCGTGCAATCCCTCCACCAATGGAGGAATTACATTCTCGAGAAGGATACAATCATCCACATTGATCATAAGTCACTGCAGTTCATGCAGACACAAGGAAAATTGTAGAATGACTGCCATCAGAAGTGGTCCACATGTTTGCAACAGTTCCACGTCAACATCAAGTATAGAAGAGGAAGTACCAACTGAGTCATTGATTTCCTTAGCCGACCTCCAGTCATGGTACTCCCCATAGTGCTCAATTCTTGCATCCATGAGACGTCTAGATAACCCCACCTCTATGTAACAGATCGTGACTTCACCAACACCTACCAAATGTTGTGTGCAAACACAACTATCACTAATTTCCATCTTCAGGGTGGGATGTTGTTCCATCTACGCCATCTATGTGTTCCATCAAATGAGCGAGCAAAGTGGATTTTGGAATCCCACTACAGTCGGGTGGAAAGACACTTCGTCATGGAAACGACAGTGGCGGTGTTGCAACGACATTTCTACTAGCCAAAACTTTGACAGGATGTTAGCAAGTATATACAGTTTTGCATTGCATGCATTATTTCCAAACCAACCATTAAGAAACAAGGCATGTACACTCCTCTACCTACTCCTTACAAGCCTTGGGAATCCATCTCAATGGACTCTATGTTGGGCATTTTTTCCACCAAGAGGGGAAATTACTGTGTTTTTGTGGTTGTTGATCGCTTTTCCAAGATGGCAATTTTGGGTGCCTGCAAGTAGAGCAACACAGCAAAGGCCACTATCAAGCTCTTCTTTCAATGAGTGTGGGTACACTTTAGGATCCCACAAACCATTATCTCAAATCGAGACATCCATTTCCTCAGCACATTCTGGTCAAGCCTCTGGTCACTATTGGACACCAAGCTCACCAGGTCCACTTCCTTACACCCCCGGATGGATGGTCAAAATGAGGTCGTCAACTGAATGATCATGAACATCCTATGCATGTACAATTCCTAGAACCCCTACATCTAGGATGAGAGTTTTCCCTATACTCAACATAGCTACAATAGAGCCATACATAGCTCAACCGACCACAGCCCCTTTCAATTGGGGTTGGGATTTTAACCATTGGGTCCCATGGATGTTGCACTACCCCTTGCATCCACCCAGGAAGACTCGTCGCATGCTCCAACTGGAGCTGAAAAATCCACCTAGTTCATTGAGAGGATCCATCACATCCATCAACACGTTCAAGATATTTTACAGAAGTCCAATTCCAAGTACAAGAAGTGTCATGATCAACACTAGGTGTCAAACTAGGTTCAGGTGGGTGACAAACATTGGTTTCAGTTGCAGAAAGAACGCTTTACAGGGCCTCATCAGAAGCTTCATCCACTCTGTTATGGACCCTACACCATCAACAAGGTTTTGGGTGGAAATTATTTTGAGCTAAAATTTCTCCCCTTCCTTGGCTTGCACCCTGTGTTCAATGTGGACCTCATTTGGCCTTATTTTTAACCATTATTGGACACCTCGGAGATAGAAGAACAGTTGAAACCGGAAGATCTCAACCCTGACTGCATGGAAATGGAATCCACTGATAAAATCATTGACACACAATTCAATGGCACTCTCCAGTCGAGGATCCATCTTTATTGGGTTATCAAAGCATGGAAATTGTTGCACTAAGGCAAGTGGCTCACCCGTGGCCAAATTTAGCAAAACTTTCCTCATTTGATGGGGGAACTCAATGCAATGGATACCATTGATTCCTAAGGTGGGATGAATTGTCCAAGAGGATATCAATGGCCACTGACCTTGTCCAACTGGCTCAAAATAGTGTTTTTGGCAACTTACTAGTTTTAGCAGTTTTTTGGTTCCTGAACTTTCAGGGCCATTTTGAAGGCCTAAACAATGTTTTTTTGCAATCAGACACCTCAAAGAAAATTAAAGGCTCTAATTGAGCTCCCTAAATGAAACTCTTCATCAATACATTTCCAACGAGCAATTGTGCACCCTAAACGAATATCATATGCAACCGTTATGACCCTAAGAAGTTGATGTAGTAACTTACCGCAACAGGGCCCACATGACTTTCTGCGCTTCATCTCGTAGGGATAGGTTTTTGGATGTCTAGATTTTTGGAATTCATGTCCATTATAAAAAGGCCTTCAAAGCCTCATTTTACTCATCTTCCTGCAAATGAGCGTAGCCATCACATCTCTTCTCAAAGATAAGTTGTCACCATTCTAGCAAGCTTGTTTCTGGTCTGCATTTTATAGTTTTCAGCATATTTCTTATTTAATAGAAGTCAAGTTTTATTGCGTCGTTGTTATTGTTCACTGTGTCTATGTGTTACTATTATAAATATGTGGTTTCATTTCGTTCAGCTCATGTATCTGAATCAGTGGTATCAGAGCATTTTGCTCCTTATCATTTTTTTTAATGCATGTCCCCGACGTGTTTAGCGTATAGAGAGTTGGGTCTCGAGCTTGTTTCTCTTGAGGATAATTTCTCTTGAACACCCAAGAAACCATCCATGGTGAGATAAAATAAAGATGAAAGGACTGGATATCCTTTCAAAGTGTGTCTCTATGAATCCCTTGAGAAACATAGGAACGAGATGATATAAAAATTTGCAAAACTCCTTCGACGGCTATCGACAAGCGATGCATCCACCTCAAGTGGAGGCATCACCCTCTTCAAGGTACAAATCAATTTTTATATTCCTATATTTGAAGGTAAAATAGATGCAAATGTTGTAGATAAATGGTTAAACCTTCTAGAAGTGTATTTTTTTGTCCACAACTTTTTTTGTAGAGAAAATATTACATTCGCGCTCCTCAAGGACATCCCCCATGTCAAATATTGGTGGGAAACTTTCAATGAGAAAAATGAAATAGAGGGATTCACATTATTTTCAATTGCACCCACTTGGGGTTCCTTCAGGGATGTTATTAAGGAACAATACTACCTTGTTGGAAGTTATGATGACTTGTATACAAGATGGACCACACTACGACAGGAACGAGACCAAACAGCGCCAGAGTTCACTAATTTATTGCATACCATGTGCACCAATATGGGTATCAAATATTCTAAGTGACACTTGGTGCTCAAGTGCTACGGTGGTCTGCATAGATACATCCATACATATATTAATTTTTTGGACATCTCATCCTTGGGTCTAGCCTATCAATATGTTGTCAAAATTGAGCAGAAGCCGAAACAAAATATTCGACAATTTGGGTCTGGGAACCCCTCACAATAGAAGCATAGAAAGGGAAGCCCCAACCCATAGAAAAAAGGACAGATCAAATATGGCCAAGCTTGAGACAACCATTCCAAGCCACAAGAAAATAAGGACAATGGGAAGATGAAGAAAGATACCAGGAAGCAGTGTGACTTCCATAAGATCCCTTGGCATAACAATGTTGATTGTCGCTCAAAGAAGTCATTGGTGGTTGAGTTAAAAGCCTCTAAATCAGATGCAGGTTTTAATTCTGAGTCAGAACCAAAAAATGGGAGATGGATCATTGATGCAGAATCTAGTGCCACCATTTCTACCACCATGATCCAACCTACTAAACCTGATGAGCCAGAGGAAAGTAAGCACCCATTTCATTCAAATATGTTGGTAAAAGGAAATATGTTGCACTTCATTGTTGATATCAGTAGACAAAATAACCTCATCTCACCAGAGGTCGTTCAGCATCTAGTTCTGTCGTCAATCCATTAAAATATGAGGTATTGTGTGATGTTGCTCCCCTTAAATTTTTTGATGTTATTTTGGTTCAACCTTATTTATGGAAACACCATGATGTATATGAGTCTAGGCCTCAAAGTTTTATTATTAATTTGAATAGGAAATTGTATAGGATACCTGAGGTAGTCCAACCTAGTGTTATTTCCTTGATCTCTGCCAAGTAATGCAGAAAGGTCCTTTTTTAGACTGGGAAGTTTGTCTTCTTTGTGATTCATGCTTAGAGTGAGTGAAATGTTGTAGCCAGATCCATGGAATTTGAGGAAAACCTCTCCATGCAGCACAAGCAAGTGGATAAGGTCATGGAGGAATAAAAAGACATATTCTCATCACCTACTGGGGTACCTCTACATTTTCAAGTCAAGCATCCCATCGATCTGACCGTTGGTGCACTACTACCCAATGGACCAATCTATTGTCTCTCTCTAAAAGAATATGAGGAGATCAAGCATCAGATCTAAGAAATGCTCCACAAGGGGCATATCCAACCCAGCTCATTACCTTTTGGAAGCCAAATTATGTTGGTGCAGAAGAAATGTGGGACTTGGAGAATGTTCATTGATTATCGGGCCCTAAATAAAATCACAGTAAAAAACCGATACCCGATTCCCCAAATCGACGATCTCCTTTATCAGATCAAGGGGGGGAAATACTTTAGTAATATTGATCTAAATTCTGGCTACCTTTAGGTCCCAATAGAACTGAAAAATGTATGGAAAATTGGCTTCAAGTTAAAAGAAGGTCTTTTTTAATGGTTGCTCATGCCTTTTGGTTTGAAAAATGATCCAACAACTTTCATGAGTATGATGGAAAATATCTTGTGTATTTTCACTAATTATTTTTTGGTGGTGTATCTGGATGACATCTTCATCTACAAAAATACTTGAGAAGAACACTTGCATCATATTCAATAGATTATGCACACTCTACGACATCACAAGCTATATGCCAATTTGGAAAAAAATTCCTTCGACATGGACATGGTCCAATAACTAGGCTAAATTATTGATGCACATGGTGTGAATATTGATCCATCCAAGATACAAGTCATCCATGACTAGCCAACCCCAATTACACTCATTGATCTTCAGAGATTCTTAGGCCTTACCAATTTCTATCGAAGGTTCGTGTTGGGA
>ML834116.1:49458-66102 GCA_009831015.1 Picea engelmannii | reverse complement strand
AGAAAGCATTAGATGATATCAAGAATCTCTCGTGCTCCCCCAGTTCTTTCATTACCTAACCTATAATATCCCTTTGAGATTAAGACAGATGATTCAGACTATGTCATCGGCACAGTCATCAGTCAGCACAGCCATGCCATTGCCTATCATAGTGAGATATTATCTGATGTCATATGTAAGTACTGATCAAGTCATTGATTTCCTTAGCAGACCATTTGTGGAACTCACCATAGTGCTCGATTCTTGTGTCCATGAGACCTTCGGATGGCCCCACATCTATGAGACAAATACTGACTTCGCCAACACCTATGAGATGTTTGGAACAAATAGAGTTGTCACTAATTTCCATCTTCAGGGTGGGTTGTTGTGCCATCTGGGCCATCTATATATTCCATCAAGTGAGTGAGAGAAACTGATTTGGGAAGCCCACTAAAATCAGGTGGTAGGACACATTAGCGTGGATTCAATGATAGTGGAAGTGTTGCAGTAACATTTCTACTAGCTAAAACTTCGACAGGATGCCAGCAAGTATATCTTATCTTACATTGCATGTGTTATTTCCAAATCGTCCATTAAGAAATGTAACATCCCCAGCCACCCACAGGCTGGGGTATTCTACCTTCAAGCCAGCCCTTGGACTTCTTTCTCTTATCGATACCTTTTTAAAATTTTAGGATGCATAAAAGAAAAGACTTTAAATACATGCACAACAATATCCAACAAGCATGCATAATCTAAGATTTAGTTAAATGATAATTAAAATACATAGTGGAATACATTCATGCACAGATAATAATATCACAACAAATATCACTTATCTTTATAAAAAGGTTGCACCAACTGGCTGCAGACCAAGGATGTTTCACCCAACCATAGACACCACTGCTGCAAATCTCAACAGCAGTGTCACCCCCGAGCCAGGGCTATGAATCCACAAGGATGGTTCTAGAGTGTACTTGGGTTCCCAAACAAGTCAGATCTCAAGCTCTCATAGGTTTCCCAGCACCCACAACAATCCAAGTACCCAACTCTCTTCTACCTAGCCTGTACCAACCCAAGAGAATGGACCTCCACCCTTTGTTGCCACACAGTCCCTCAAGCAGTCCTTCTCCTTATTTTCCAGGGCCTCCAGCATAGCTAGTCCAGAATCTCAATTTTGGAACTCTTAGGACTTGCAGTTGTGAGCAAAACAAGGCATAGGCCAACGCATCCTAGACATCCAGGCTCCAAGTCATTGCTAGATTGCACTAGTGACCATTACAGCCAACTATCTCGCGGCTAATCCTCAGCAGTTTGGTTCCCTTTTCCAATCCAGGACATAGGTGAGGATGGATCAATGAATGGGTGAGTGAGTGAATGAAAGTGTGTGAGCTAAATGAATGAGTGTATAGGAAATCAATGAACAAAACATCATTCAAACCCCCCCATCAGACCAGAGGCGGGTTTAAGTAAATTCGTGGGGAATCAAGAACCTCCTGACCCTCCCCAAGAATCTCATGTAAGTGATCCCATCCCTTAGGAAAAAATGGTAATTAACATAGGAATAAACACTTATCTCCTCAATCCCCCTCTCTTGTGGAATCATAGCCCCCTATAACTCTATTCCTTGT
This sequence comes from Picea engelmannii, assembly GCA_009831015.1. Lineage (NCBI taxonomy): Eukaryota > Viridiplantae > Streptophyta > Pinopsida > Pinales > Pinaceae > Picea > Picea engelmannii. The sequence goes on along the minus strand of ML834116.1, from coordinate 64,492 downwards.
TTGTCTAGCAGCCAGCGATGTGTTTATTATTAATAACAATCAAAACATTACATTTCTTGGGCATATTGGACCTTTAATAATTGTTTAGTCACTCAAGCTTCTCAGCATTGTAACAATACATTATTTTAAATGGGGGTTCGAAACCTGGGGTGTTACCTCCTCTCCCCCTTATCTTGGCACTATCCTCAGTGCATATACAAAATATAGATCAAAATCTCAAATTTATTCAAAAATTTGGGGGTACTATGTCTGCATGGCATCTTCATGCTCCCAGGTAGCATCTTCATGAGCATAGTAGGTCCATTGAACTTTTACCATCTCTATAACTCGATTCCAGAGCATTTTGACTTTTCTGTCCAATACCTGCACTGGCTGAACCTGAAAATCTCCCTCTGTCTCTACCTAAATCAGATGCCAATCAATAACACAGTTAGGGTCATGTACATATTTCCTTAGTAAAGATACATGAAATACATTATGCACATTCGTGGAAGCAGTCAATGCAAGCATGTATGCAACTGGCCCTATTTTGTCCAATATTTCAAATGGACCACAGAATCTGGATGTCATCTTGGTACAACTACCCAATTTCAAAGAGCTTTTCTTGGGCTTCACTTTCAAAAGTACATGCTCCCCTACTTTAAATTCTCTAGCTTAATGTTCTTGTCTGCATAAAAATTTTGTATATCCTGAGCTGCCTTTAAATTCTGCTTGATCTTAACCACCTGGTCTTCCATTTCCCTAAGCAAATCCGTCCCATGTACCACTTTATCTATTGGGTTGTCCTAGGTTACTGGAGTATCGAATTTCCTACCATACAAGGCTTCAAATGGGCTCATTCTCAATGAATTTTGATACCCATTATTATATGCAAACTCAACCAACTGTAAGTAATCTTCCCACTTAGATGGCTTATCCATCACATACATTCTTAGCATATATCCAATTATTCAATTGCTCTCTCTGTTTGCCCATCTATCTGGGGATGATATGTTGTTCTAAAGTTTATGTTTGTGCCAAATCCTTTAAACAATCCCCTCTAGAAATTGGAGGTAAACTTTGTATCTCTGTCCGAGACGATTGTCCTAGGTATCCCATGCAACCTAGCAATTTCCTTCATGAAAATTTATGCAATATTATATGTTGTATGTGTTGTCTTCATAGGCACAAAATGAGGAACCTTTTTTAATTTGTCAACCACCACCATGATTGAATCATGTTTCTTATTCGTTCTAGGTAATCCTGTGATGAAATCCATGGTGATCACTTCCCATTTCTTCTCTAGAATTGGCAATGGCTACAGCAAACCCACTAGGTGCCTATGCTCAGCCTTCACCTTCTGACATTCCATACATCGAGCGATGTAATCAACAACATCCTTCTTCATTCCCGGCCAAAAGAACTGGCTTCTTACTGCTATAATTTTTTTCTAGTAACTAGGATGTCTAGCATAAGGAACATCATGCACTTTCTTCAATACAAAATTCCTCAGTTCTTTGGAGCTAGGAACATAGATTCTATTTTTATGCATGAGTAATTCATCTTCCCTTACCTCATACTCCTTTATTTTTTGTTGTAGATTTCCTTGTTGTAAGTTTTCCTTTACCTGTAAGTAATGTTGATCTGTAACAAGACCATCTAAAATTCTTCTCTTCAAGTATGACTGATGCATACTGACAGCAGTAGCATGCAAGAGATGCACTCTTCTACTAAGCGCATCAACAAATTTATTCTCCTTTCCTTTGATATGTTTGATATCAAAGTCATATTCACTTAAAAATTCTAGCCATCTTGTTTGCCTGGAATTCAAGGTCGACTGTTCAAAAAGATACTTCAGGCCAATGTGGTATGTCCTTAATTCAAATTTCTTCTCCATGAGATAATGCCTCCACATCCTCAAGGTGTGAACAATGGCATCAAGTTCCAATTCATGTGTGGCATAGTTCCTCTCATGTTCCTTAATATTTTTGGACTCATACCCAATGACATGTCCATTTTGCATGAGGACTCCCCCAAGTCATTCCTTACATGCATCTGTACATACCACAAAACATTCATTTGGGTCAGCAATCTTTAACACAGGTGCACTAGTAAGTAATTCCTTCAACATATTAATATTCTTTTCACACTTGAGTGTCCATTCAAATTGAGTTCCCTTATTTTGCAACAAAGTGATGGGATGAGAAATCTTAGAGAACCCTACTATGAACCTTCTATAGTAGCTAGCTAATCCCATAAGAGATCTGACGTCTGACACATTTCTGAGTGTTGGCCATCCTCTAATGGCTTCGATCTTCTCTGGATCTATTGTTATTCCCTGCTTTGAAATAATGTGTCCCAAGTAATGGATCTTCTTTTGATAAAAAGAACACTTACTCAACTTGGCATACAAATGATGTTCTCTCAATACTTGCAATACCAGTCTTAAGTGATGTTCATGCTCATCTTCAGACTTAGAATAGATAAGTATGTCATCCAAGAATACTATGACAAACTTATCCAAATAATTTCTAAATATGTCGTTCATTAAGCACATGAAGACAGTTGGTGCATTGTTCTGTCCAAATGGCACCACTACAAATTCATAATGCCCATACATGTTCCTAAAGGTTGTCTTATGAATGTCTTCTTCCTTGATTCTACTTGATGGTATCCTGCCCTTAGCTCAATCTTTGAGAATATCTTTGCTCCTCTTAGCTGATCAAAGAGGTCATCAATTCGGGGTAGAGGATACTTGTTCTTTATAGTGTACTTGTTCAGCTGTTGGTATTCAATACACAGCCTCAAGGTTCCATCCTTATTTTTGACAAAAAGTATTGGTGCTCCCCAACGTGAAACACGTGGACGTATGTACCCTTTCTTCAACAATTCCTCCAACTGCATTTGTAATTATTTTAACTCTAGTGTGCTCATTCTGTAAGGTGTTTTCAACACCGGGGCAACTCCTGGCACTAAATCAATTGAGAAATATATCTCCCTCCTTGGTGACAATCCTAGTATTTCTTGGAATATATCTTCAAATTCATGTAGTACAGAGAAATCTTCGAGGCTTGGCCCTTTTGTATTAGCTGGCTCTTCCACATGAGCTACACACAATTGACATCCTTTCCTAAAACATTTTTTTAGCTGTAAGGCTGAAATCTCCCTTATAGAGATGGGTCTTGGAACTCCTTTCACAGTGCTGTATTTTCCATTTCCATCAAGACATGTAAATGTCTTGTTATGAAAATATAGGACAACATGATACTTGTCCAATCAATCCATTCCAATCAGAATATCATAAGACCCCAATGGTATGATATTTAGATCGATACTAGTATTCAGGCCATTAAGACTTATGGAACAACTTCTAACCATATCATGGATTCTTTTTTTGGTTCAAGTGGCTAACTGAACCAAACTTGATTTTCCAAGTTTACGTTTCTCCAAATGTGAACTATCCACTATCTTAGGATCAATGTAACAATGAATTGCTCCTGAATCAATCAAAATAGCAACAGGCTGATTTATGATATTACCTTTCACCTCGATCATATTGGACTGGTACTCTGCTTGTCGATCATTTAAATATGCATAGATTCTTCCCATATCTTCGACTGTTGTATCTTCTTGGATGTTGTGCACATTCTTCTCTGTCCTTTTTGTGTGGGAAATCCTTGTACAGGTAATCTTCATTGCATCCCCAGCATTAGATTAGTGGTCTTCCCCTTTTTACCAAGGAATCTTCCTTCTTGAAATCTCCCTTAGCATACTAATCTTGATGATTTCTATTAGGCTCATTCCTATTGAAGGAAGGTTTGAATCCTTTCCTCCTTTGATCAGACTTCAAATTTTTCTTATCCTTCCAATATTTCTACAGATATTCTCTTCCCTAGCCTTGCTCATATAGGTATTTAGCCTTCCTGATGGCCTCCATCAAGGTATTGGGTTCATCATACTTGATCGTTTCCTTATAAAAGGTTGGAATCCCACTTAGAAATATCTGTATTTTAACTTTCTCATCACCAATGAACCTGATATACTTTAACAATCCCAAGAACTTCTTCTTGTACTTTGCCATAGTCATGCTTCCCAACCTGAGTTCAAAGAACTCCTGCATTTTCTTTTCATAGAAATTCTCTGAGAGGTACTCCTTCCAGAAGTACTTCTTGAACTGCTTCCAAGTGATCCTACTTTCATTAACGTGTTCCACTTTCTTCATTTGGTCACACCACATTGCAACTTTCTTGTGTAAATGTTAGGTGGTAATCCTAGCTTCCAGATTTAATGAATAGTTATGCAACTAAAAATATCTCTGGAGTCCAAGAAACCATGCTTCGGCATCATCTTCACTTTATCTTTCACTATCGAAGGAAGGTGGCTTGAGCTTCCTTAGTGTTGGTGTCTAAAGATGTCCTAAAAAACAACCTTAGTTTAACATTAATTTATCAACCCGAAGATTCATCTTTTATCTCAAGAATATCAGCAAAGACTTTGCAGGTAGCCTAAAATCGTGTAGCTAAACCAAATCTGAGTTCATCAACAATCAAGTTCCTCAAACGTTCACCAAACATTCTAAAAACTAATGGAATTGAAATCTGATTACTAAGATGTTGTGAAATGGAAAGAAACTAATTAATCTATTGAATTAACTAAAAAGCAGTAATTGAATCTAAGTAAGGACTTGCAAAATTAACTATCAATTATGAATTATGATTACTAGAAAGGAAATAACGAATTACTCTATCTACAGAAAGAAACAACAATTGTAATCTAATCGGAAGGGACAGCTAATGTAACTTTTACCGAAAGGAACAACTATTGTAACTTTTACCGAAAGGAACAACTATTGTAACTTTTACCGAAAGGAACAACTATTGTAACTTTAACCGAAAGGAATAGCAATCGTAAATCTAAGGAAAAGGAACAGTGCAGATGAAAATGTGAGGAATTGTCAAGCGACAACTTCAGAAATGGAAATCATTACAGCAATCATTAATACTTGAGGGAAATTTCTGTCTTCTATATGCAAACAATCATAAAATCATTAACACACTTATGCATTTATCCTTGGCTATTATGAGATCTGAATCACAAAATAGAAATCAAACTTCGAACTAATACAATTACAGAACGAGATAGTAGCTCCTTTAGAATGGGCCCTCGGTCTTTAGAAGTACTACTATGAGAAACTCAGAACACATAAATGGTAGAAACACTCAAAACTTTCATTGATTCCATAGCTGGTGAAACATTTACAGAAACTGCTTGCGCAGAACAATTCTGAATCTAAATGCTTGAATGCGTTTTTTCCTTGTTTTTTCTGGATCTATTACCCTCTTATATATTACAATAATTTGGGTAAATCAAGATATACTGAGGATTGAAAGATCCTCAGGATTTCTTTACTATTATAAAGTTACAATATAGAAAATGCATTATCTTCAAAACTGATTTGCGCCTAAAAAGTCTTCAACCTCCAATAGCTTGCGCATAGCCAAGATCTCTTTGGTTATCTTTGACAATTATTTATCCAATTTTGCAACAAAATCAAACCATTCCAATCATAATTTAGAATCTATCTAATAAAACTTCAATAACACCCCTAAGAGACATATTAATCATGTTCTTTCCTATTTATCCCTAACTATCTGAAGAATCAATCAAAATCATATCATGAACTGTGGGAAAAAGGAAGATATTTATACCTTTTTCGTAACCCAACATACCCCCCAGCTTACCTTCTTGCATGTCCTCATGCAAGCTAGAGTCTTTCATGTAAAGAAGTTATACTATAGGGAGGAAAAGTTGGTTCACCAGGTCTCCTGAAACCATTGTTTCTTTTGATTTCGTCAAAAGCGGTGTCCTATCTCTTTTTATTAATTTGATAATCCCTCTGGTAATTTTCTGGAGGAAACCAGAGGAGAGGGCCCTTCCTCCTAGAGTAGTCTAGAATACCTTTCCACTCTAAAGGTTGTTGCAAAGAAATTCCTAAATCCAAAGGGCTCTCTATTTTTAACCTCATCGGATGATGCATCCCATCTTAGCTTGGAAGCAGCAAGAGCTTCTTCCTTGAGTTCTCTAAAATATGTGATACCTGAATGGATGACATGTAAATGGATAGAAGCCAATGAGTCCACAACCCTTGCCCTTTTCATGAAGGTCTTGTGTCGCATGATGGCTGGGAAGGATTTTGGAGGCTCTCCTCTAATCCAAAGATCTAAACCAGTTTCCCTATTTATGAACATTTTGTGAGCCTTACCCCATCTAACATGGTTCCTAGTAAAGGACAGGAATGCCTAGAACTATATGTCCCCTATGAAGAGGCTAGGGTTGTCTCCTCTAACTTCTTCCAAAATGAAATTGTGGAAATATAATTCACACAGAAGGTATTGTACCTTATCTTCCTGATCTCTGAAACATGAAATAAATTCTGGTACAGTGGAAAATGAAATGGGTTTACCTGCTCTGATGGCCTTCACTCTCAACAATAGATACCATTCCAGCAAGAATAAAACATAATTAGTGGCAGGGGCTCTGCAATTGATGGCATCAGAGTAGACATCACATATGTGTTTGATTTGCTCCAAATCTTTTTCCAATTGGGTTTGCACCTTTTTTTATCTTATTTTGGGCTATGGTAAGTGCAACATAAGTCTCACCCTCTGTTGTTGTCATGTCCTTCAATTCTTTAACGATCCTTTGATATTCAGTCCTAGTTACCATTCCATGTTGGTGTTGGACCAATGCTTGTTGTGCTTGTGTAAGTTCTGCTTTTAGTCTATCAATGGTGACACTATGTGTTTGAGATTGAGTTAATGTTTGTTGGGCTTGTCCCAATTCTTCTTTTAGCTTATCAATGAAGGAACCCTTTGCCTGAGATTGGGATGTTTGATATTCATTCATTTTTCTCCGAAGTGAATTAATGCTTGCTGGGTCTGTGCAAGCTCTGCTTCCAGTCTATTCATGATAGTACTCTGTTCCTGGGACTGCTCTGTTATAGTTAGTAATTCACCTATGTTTTGAATTAGGGTTTGTTAAGACTGCAATAGTTCTTCCTCCGGTCTCCTAATAGTATCATTATGCTCAAAGAGTTAAGTTGTTTCCTCTAAAATCAGAGTGTCTGTATGTATCCCAACATCGACCATCTCTTGTGTTTCTACAGGAATTACATCTTCATCCTGAACTATTGCTTCTTCTACCACTAATTCCTCGGGGTCTATCTGTATCCCTACAGAAGCTGTACTAACTGCTTTCTTAGGAAGAGGGTTTCTTCCTTGTATTCTGCACCTTTTGTTTTTCTTTATTCTGTGGATCTTGTCTGGTAGTTCTCACTGGTTCCTCAATTCCTTGATAATCTCCTTGAGTTTTCCCACCTTCTGCTTTAATACCTCAGCCCTCTTAGCCTTTTGCTTCAGCAATTTATTTTCTTTCTTTAATTTCCTAATTTGTTTATGGCTTTTGGATAATTTATGTTTATGAGGGATCTCGAGGTCTTCCTCATTCTGGCCAGCAGATGGTTGTCCCTTTGTTCCTTCCAAGTGCTCTGGTTGTCCAAGAGGATCTCTCATTTCAAAAAGAAATTCCTCTTGTGTTGTGTCGTCTGGAAAAGACATTTCAATATCAGGAAAGTCTTCAGCTAGTTTTGAAGAGGACACTGATTCTGGATCTTTTTCCAGATTATTTTCATCTATGTCAGTTAAGGTTCCTAAGTTCCCCAAAACCTGAGCTATTTCTATCTCATAGCTCTCCAAAAAATTTCTTTTCAGGTGCTCTACTGCAGGTTGGGTGTCTCCCTGATTATCCTTTTTTGTTGTCTACTCTGCTTGCTCAATTGCTTGAACATTTTCCTTTAGAGGTTGTTCTATGAAATTATGAAGTTCTTCAGGGTGCTCTGTTGCATCCTGAATTGCTTCAGTTGTTTCCTGGGTTTGTCTGCTTCTCTTCCTTGTCCTAGAGAGGGATCTAAGAGCCACCATTGTTCTCTCTGTCCTTTTTGTTAATGCTTGTGTCTGTGAGGTCTGGGCCTCAGTGATTTGAGCAGGGTCTGCTTCAACTTCAGTTTGAGGCGGTGGAACTTCTCTTTGGGTGGTAGTCACCTGCTCTAGTTGTGGAGGTCTATTGGCCTCAATCAAATTCTCCCAAGTCAACTGAGTTTGACTCAATGCTTTATCCACTATTAGTTTAACTAATCTGTGGTGGATGATGACAGTAACAGGATCCTTGGACTTTTGTGTTCTTAAGGAAAATTCATGCAGTATGGTCTTCAGGAAGAAAGGTAAATTAAGTACTAACCGTTACTTCAAGGCTGCCAGCAATTTGAGATGGTGAGGTCGAATTACGTCGTACCATCCATCGCAGGTGAGGTACCACTGAACTATCCCCACCAGTTCCTTCCATGGTTCACTGAGGGTACTAGGATTAAGTCCCTTTCCTTTTTTATCCAATTCTTCCCCCGGTTCTGTGAAAGATTCCACAACTTCCCTCAGCTTCGTGTATTTCCCTATCCATTGAATGCCTGTGTTAGGGAGGCCTGTAACTTCTACTACAATTTCTGGGGTAACTGAGATTTGTATGCCTTGCACCGTAGAGATTTCTCCTTGCAGGTTTTGAAAGAATTCAAGAGTGATGTTTGTGTCATATCCTTGCAAGTGGCTGAAGTACCAGGTCCACCCTAGGCGATGTAGGATTTCTCTTGCCTGTTATGTAACCCAAAGTAATGTCGGCTCTCTATGCACACTTCTGCCACCTATATTTCTATGAAAAAGAAAGAATGACTGTCGTTCCTATTTACAAATTTGGTTAGACTAGCTTTGGAAAAGCAGATGCCAAAAATAGAAAATATCAGCGCTAGCAAATGTATAAAGACGTGGGTTTCATATTTATTACAATCATTACATCTAGTCGGGAAGTGTGTCGAGCATCCCCCCTCATTAACATAGAGGTTTTCCTTGACTGTCAGTGTAGGCATAAGTAATGAGTACAGTGATTTTTGGGTGAGAGGTAATGATTGCGTTGTCGTCGCCAATAGGGACTAACCATATATAATTTTCAAAAAAAACACATGCCACCAAAAATCATTTAAACGATAGTCTGTTTGATGTGTGGAATTTGTAATTTATTGCACCTATGTTCAAAAAAATTGTTTATGGATAAATCAATCAAAAATAAATTAAATCTGTTCATTTGTTTTTTTATATTCCACATAGCATAATATTGTTACTTTTCTAGGTGATTGAGTATAACTAATATGATAGCCTCATTATTTGAGTGAAGGAGATCTAGAGACACGCGGAAACTTGGTATTTTGAGATAATATTCCATACCACAGGCAAAGTCGTTGCTGCCCGCAGGCGTCCATAGCCTCGGCAGGGTTGCCTTTTAACCCATAGATGAGCCTTTATCCTTAATACACATGCGAATCATATTTTTTCAAAAAGACCATTATCCTGGTTTCGTAGCCAGATGATGATAATGTCACTCACTAGATTATAACTTAAGTGAACAAGCCAGCTCATGATGAGACCTCTTGTCCTTTGATAAAATAAAATGTCAAAGGCCATTGCCCTGGTGTGGTAGCCATAGTGGGAATGTCATTTACATTAGTATCCTATGATCGTGTTAGTTTGGCTCGTGATGAGACCCCTCATTCTTTATGAAAAAGATTTTTATTGTGTATCTTTATTTATTTGTATCTTTTCTTAATAAATATTTGAATTGTCTTTTCCCAAGAAGACCATTATCCTGCTTTGGTAGCCAGATGATGATAATGCCACTCACTAGATTATAACTTAGGTGAACAAGCCAGCTCGTGATGAGACTTCTTGTCCTTTGACAAAAGAAACTGTCAAAGGCCATTACCCTGGTGTTGTAGCCATAGTGGGAATGTCACTTACGTTAGTATCCTATGATCGTGGTAGGTTGGCTCATGATGAGACCCCTTGTTCTTTATGGGAAAATATATATATATGTATTTTTTTTTAGTAAGGGAGGCTCATCTACTCCTTAAGAGTAAGGGATGGTATAAGGAAGTGTAAATATGCCAAGTAAAAGTGTGTTGAAGACTCCTTATAATATATAGGCAGAATATCATTTAGGTATATTTGTATATATAAGGGAAAGAAACAACTTATGGTGGTGATCGATTATGAACGAGATTTAAGATATTTCAGAGAGATTATTCCACGAAAAAAAAATTGATAAGGTGTGAGAGACCATCCAAAAAATAATGACAGATCATTGTAATGATGATTAGAAACAGTGATGGTGAAAATTATTTGATGAAAGCCGCACTTACGGAGGAATGGCTAGCGTTTGAATAATAAAGAAGGGAACGAGAATCACGCGAAAAGGAATAGCATTTGTTCCATTCGAAAGGAGCAGCAGGTGCGTGAAAAGGATTAATAGTTGTTCCGTTCAAAAGGAACATCAGGCGCATGAAAAGGAACAGTAGTTGTGTGAAAAGGAACGGCAGTTGTTTCATTCAAAAAGGAACAGCAGGTGTGCGAAAAGGAACAACAATTGTTTTGTTCAAAAAGGAACAGCAGGCACATGAAAAGGAACAGCAGTTGCACAAAAAGGAACAACAGTTGCACAAAAAGGAACAGCAGTTGTTTCATTCAAAAAGGAATAGCAGGCGCGTGAAAAAGGAAAAGAATCATTATGAACATGTAAAACACAGAGTCTGTGTGATAAGACAAAATGGGAGTATGGAAAAGAAAAAGGTGCTAATTGTAGTTATCTATCCTGATTCTTGTTTCCTAGATGACTTTTTATAAAACAAAGAAAAACTAACCACTCAGTTGGAAAACTATGTACAGTATGTACAGTATAAACAAAATACATCATTTATGGAGTTGGGGTGGTTGGGTTACCTTCCCAGGTAGCCAAAATCTATACCGTAGGGTATTTACTTACTTCTTGATAGAAAGAATCTTTTGAAGGTGGCTGGTGGTAAAGTCGCAGCCAATGTCCATTGACCAGAAAGGGTGATCCAGACCCATCGATGGTGCTTAAAGTAACCGTGTCATTATCATGGACTCCATTAATTTCATACGACCCTAGCCATCGTGTTTGTAATTTCCCAAGAAAGTACTGAAATCTGGAATCATAGAGGAGCGTCCAGTCGCCTTTCTTGAACGATTTCTTCTTGATATGCTTGTCATGCCAGGTTTCTCTCTATCGCTGGATAACAGTTGTGCACTCCACAACAGACAAGCGTGCTTCATCCAATTCATTGAGTTGTTGAAGGCATTGTTTATGTGCTTCTGTAAGATTTAGTCCAATTTCCTGGGCCATTCTTAGGGTCTTGATCTCGAATTCGATTGGGAAGATGGGTTCTTTACCATAGACTAGATGGTAAGAAGAGTATCCAGTGGTGTTGTTCCAGGTTGTATGATAATCCCATAAGGCATTTGGGAGCTCAGTAGCCCAATTTTGTCAGTTTGTTGAGACAGTCTTCGTCAGGATTGCCTCTAGGACCTTATTGGTGCTTTCTACTTGCCCGTTTTCCTGTGGGTGGTATGGAGAAGTAACTTTGTGCTTAATGTGATATCTGTCCAAGGTGGCAGTGATTTTGTGGCCTGTAAATTGTGACCCTCCATCAGTAATTATTTCTCTGGGTAGTCCATACCGTACAAACAATTTGAAAAGGAATTTGATGACTACTTCTGTTGCATTTGGTAAAGCTTCCACCTCTACCCATTTGGTCATGTAGTCTGTTGCAACGAGAATATAGGCCTTTTGATTTGACTTTGGATTAAAGGGGCCAACAAATTCCAGTGCCCATCTTTCAAACGGTTCGACGATTACTTGTGTTTTCAAGGGAATTTCATCAGCCTAACCTGGTTTCCCCATCCGTTGACAGCTATCGCATGTCTGAACATATTTCTTGGCATATTTGAATATTGAGGGCCAATAATAGCCCATATGTAAGATTTTATGTCCAGTCCTACGGTCTACAAAATGCCCCCCACAGGGCTCGTCATGTCCTACTTTCAGTATGTCATAGATTTCGTCCTCTCGTATGCATCGTCGGATCTGGAGATCAGCTCCTATGTGGAAAAGATATACACTGATCCAAGTGAATCGTGCGCTACGCTAGATGATCAGTCGTCTTTCCTTTGATGATAAATGTGTCGGTAATATTCCTGCTGATAGATAGTTTGCTACATCAGCATACCAAGGTGGTTTTGTGTCGAAAGATTACAAATGCTCATCTGGGAATTGGTCCTCAATTGTTAATGAGTCGTCTGTTTTTGGGATGAGGGACAGGAATTCTGCGATAAGATTTTCTCTCCCGGGTCGATCTTTGATGGTGATATCAAAATCCTGCAATAATAATAGCCATCGAGTGACCCGCCCATTAGTAATTGGTTTATTAGCTAGATATCTTATGGCAGAATGATCAGTATACAGGATAACTGGATAGTCTGTTATATAATGACGAAATTTATTGAGGCATGTATAACAGCTAAGAAATCTTTCTTTGTTACTGTATAATTAATTTCAGCTAGAGTTAGATTCTTTCTAATGAAATAAATTTCGTAGGGTATCTTTTCTTCTTCTTGTCCCAGAACAGTGCCTATGGCAATGTCTAAGGCGTCGGTGGAAATTCAAAATGGTATTTTCCAATTAGGACCTCTCAACACTGGCGCTGTTGAGATCAGTTTCTTGAGTCCTACAAAAGCCACATCACATTTTTTAGACCATTGAAATTCTACATTACCTGTCAAAGCATGTAAGGGTGCAACAGTTTTTGAAAAATTTGGCATAAATCTGCGATAGTATCCTAAAGCACCAAGGAAACTATGTACCTCAGTTTGTGTGTGTGGAGTAGGTAGATTACGAATTACCTCAATTTTTGCTAGGTCTACTCTAATTCCATCTGCAGAAATGTAATGCCCTAATACCACACCTTCTGTCATCATAATGTGACATTTTTCATGGCTTAAACATAACCTGGTAGTGATGCACCGTTCCAATACCTTCTCCAGATTATCCAAGGCTTGATCGAAGTCATCACCTTACGGGGTGAAATCATCCATGTAGACTTCAAGCCCTTCACTAATCAGATCACTGAATATGCTCAGAATGGCCCTTTGGAATGTAGTTGGAGCGTTACAAAGTCCGAAGGGCAATACTTTGTAGGTAAAGGTACCCCAGGGACATGTAAATGTCATTTTATACTGATCTTCTGGGGTAATATGGATCTGATTGTAGCCGTTGAAACTGTCTAGGAAAGAGAATAATTTCTTCCCTGCCAAGGTATCCAAGACCTGATCGATGAAAGGTAATGGAAAATGATCTTTTTGAGTAGCTTTGTTTAGTTCCCTGTAATTAACACAGATTCGCCACTTCCCATTTTTCTTTGGGATGATGACTAATGGGGAAACCCATCGACTATCTGAGATAGGGTATATAAAATCTACGTCCAACAGCTTTTGTAGCTCTTCTTTAACAATATCTCTGAGGTGGGGGTTCAGTCTTCTTTGCGGTTGTCGAATAGGTCGGATGTCTTTCTCAATATAAATGTGGTGTGTGCAGAGTTGTGGATCAATACCTTTCATATCAGAGTACTCCCAGGAAAAATCTTGCTGGTATTTAGAGAGAGATTGGATTAGCTTTTGTTGTTGTCTCTCTTCTAGGTTGGCATTAATGTTCAGAGACATCCCTGGTGCGATCTCAACGGATTTTCTATTGTGAACAGCACTAGTCGTAATTTGTTGTTCCATTAAATCTTCTAGCGAGTCTCCCTGTGCTTCACAGTCTAGAACAACTTGGAGCATCTGGCATGTTGGGTTACTTACAGTGGTTGGGTTGTTAATAAACCCACTGATTACATCATCCTCTAGATGATTCTTGAGCTTGAAGGCTTCTTCCATCGTGAGTGGGGCACGCAGATCCTTCTTTGGATATCGTGGTGGTGGCAATTGCGGGTGTACGATCATTGGACTAGGTTTGGCTGGAGGATATAAGATGAGATTCCTTGTAACCCCTCCTCTAGCAATTGTCATTGTACCTGATCGGAAACCTATGTACACATCAATTGTCGCGAGCCATGGTCTGTCCAATATCAATGGATGCCCTTCAAGTCCACTTCTTGGGTTGATGATGAGAAAATATGCAGGATATTCCAAAGAATCAACTGAAATGGCTATATCATGTAGTGTGTCGAGTGGTTTGACCACTGATCGATCGGCCAATTGAAACATAATTGGGGTTGGGTCGAAAGAGTGAACACCCAGGGAATTGCAGGTTTCCATAGTTAGAATATTGATGGCCGCCCCCATATCAACTAGGGCGTTTGGAAAGGAACAACCCTGAATCTGAACTGTTACTATGGGGTTCCTTGGATCTGCATATTTGACTGGTGTTTCTCTACCCAAAATTAGATCAGATAAGGCTCCCAATACATGAACTGTTGATGATGAATTTTTTGTTTTTTTGAAATGCTTCCTCCCACATAGCTCCTTGATTGTCTTTTCATAGATTGGTATGTCTTGCAGGGCTTGCAGGAGTGAAATTTTGATGTATAAATTCTTGAGTTCCCCTACAATGTCAAAGTCAAGGTATACGGTGGGTTTTTCTATCATCAGTCTTTCGGGGAACGAAGGGGAGGGAATTGCATCCTTATCAGAGTCTTGTGATTTGATCGTGTTCCCCCCTTGCTCAATTTCTATTGTTATTACCACAGTCGAGGGTGTTATTGTTAGTTGTTTTTCATTCCCCTGTTCTTGGGGAACGCCATTTTGTTCAAGGGAGATTATGCGCCCCGATCTTAACCGAAGTTCATTGCATCCTACTGGATTGATTTTGTAAGGTAGCTAGAGAGGTAGTGGGGGGGCCCAGAGGGCCCATAGTGATAATAGTGGAGGTCATTCAATGAAAGGTGGACTAGGTCCACTGTATTGTTAAATAAGACCCACTATGGTAGTTAGATATAATAAATGTAAGAGGACTTCTTAGAAGGTTCTACTTCTAGAAGATTCCTCCTCTAGAATGTTCTTAGGTGATGGTAGCACTATATAAAGGGGTTCAAGCAATGTAATGAGAT
>ML834116.1:28828-46741 GCA_009831015.1 Picea engelmannii | reverse complement strand
GGTGGTATAACACTTCCTTTCATACTGCAACAAAAATGACACCATTTATGGCACTTTATGGATACCACCCTCCTTCCATCACTTCTTCTCTAAAATAAAAATCTAAGGTTCAAGCAATGGAAGATCACATCAAGAATCAACAAAAAGTTCTCCAAATCTTAAAGGACAACTTGACCATGGCACAAAATCGCATGAAACAACAAGCAGATCAACAACATAGTGAAAGAAGTTTTGAAGTAGGGGATTGGGTATTTTTAAGACTACAACCATACAAATAGATGTCCCTCAAGCAAGCCAAGAAGGATAATAAATTATCACCAAAGTACTAGAGCCCTTATAAGGTGTTGCAAAAGATTGGTACTATGGCATACAAATTAGAGCTGCCTGCATCTTCACAAGTACACCCATTTTTCCATGTTTCATGCTTAAAGAAGGTTATAGGCAACAAGATCCCAGTTCAAACTATATTTCCAGAACTTGGCGAGTAATTAAAAATCATATTGGAGCCTGAAGCCATCACTGACACAAGAATTCTCCAACTGAGGAATAGATCCCTTTCAAAGTATCTCATTAAATGGAGGAAACTACCGGCTGAAGATTCCACTTGGGAAGATGAGTCTTTTATACAGAAGCATCTAGAGTTACTCAAGCGTTGCGGACAACACTTGTCTCAAGAGGAGGGGCATGTTAAGCCCTAATATTGGCTCATTACCCCTTAATTGGGGAAGATTATATTAGTAATGTTATTTTATTTATGTCGGCTTTAGGCCATTAGTTGTAATTATACCTCCTAGTCTCCTATATATACCAAGGAGACATTTTCATTTTGAATCATTTTGTACTTGAACATTTAAGTGGGGTAAAAGGAGGTTGCCCCCTTGAAGAGGCTTATTATCTTAAATTCTCTCTTTTTCAAGGCGTTGAGTACTTTTTCTGAGGATCTTCTATGCTATATTGATATTTGGTTCTTAACAAAGCCCTTCTCACACAAGGGTCAAACCTCAGGTCACATTGAGATTGACAGAGTTACCCACCCTACTTTGTTGATCTCAGTAAGAGATTGCATGTATTATGGGGGTCGCTTGAAGGTATACCCACAATGAGGAGTGGAAGCCTCTCAAGTTGATTTTGGGCTAGATACCCTGCCCTTGCATGTGGATTGGCCTGTTGACTATTTCCTCAGGCATCATTGTTGTTTGTGGTAACTTTAGTAGCCTATCTTCTTAGAATCTTACACAAGGTGACTATGGAGGGGTAAGTCTTCAGAGTACCTGGAATCGACGTTGGCTAGACTAACTCGAGCTCCTTGGAGGGTATACCCATGATTATGTGTGGGAGATTGCACCAGGGTGTAAGTCCATTAAATAGGTCGTCAACGTAACTTTTTGACCCTAGCGTCGCGACGTTGGATTTCATCACCAACTAGTGATTGCAGAATAGGAAGGTCTTGTTTGCTTTGTTTTGATTCCTAGATTTTACTAGTGTGTGTTGCTTGTTTCCATAGATTGGCCATGGATTTTCTTTCGTAATATTTTAGCTCGATCAGCATTGACCCTCCACGCTGCTCACGTAGAATGCAAGGACTACCCCCAGAAGATCTGGAAGGTTCTCAACCCATTCCTACCAACTCACAAGAGGGCTCTCCTCAACAGAGTGAAGTCCAAGACATTGTCACTCCACGAGTGGAAAGAACTGACTCTTTACAACAATTTCGAAATACAGATTCTCTAGAGGGCTCACGACTTCCTCTCGAATCTGTGAGATGTATTGTTCGAGTGAATTCATCTGGTGATATTGTTATTAAGTCTTCTGGATTACCAACTGGACCTTTCACAGGCCCTGAAGGTCAGGATCCTTTTTGGATTACTGGCATTTTTAGATGGGATCTCTTTGGCTCAGGAGCAGGCATTGATATCACTGTCACAACTGAGCCGCCTAAACAATCTGATCCAGACGCGATACCTTTTACTACTACCTATTATTTCCCTAGTTCAGACGCTCATCTAGCCGACCATATCTATTAGAAAAAAAAGACCGTGGAGCAATAAAATAAAACAAATGTGGAAACAAAACACAAAAGATACACACTACAATAGAGACATAGATTTACGTGGTTCACCCAGTGTGGGCTACGTCCACTAGAGAAATTGTCAGGTCCTTCCTTTATTATTATCCATCATATGAAGGGATACAACCTACAGCAAACCCATTGTAATGTCCTCTTCTTTCTCTCACAGTCTCCTATCTCATAATACAATATTCGCCATCATCATAGCCGCAATACATTTCCCTCATAAAAGAGGGTTTCCTTCTAGGGAAAAAACCCTAACATAATTTCTACCGTTAGATCTGCAACCTTATAATGAATGATCCATATTTACAATGAAAATACAATATACATTTACAAGGCAATTTTTTCTTCGGGGGCCCGCTTGCCCCCAGACCCCCCAGTCGGGGGGATAGCCCCCCCGGACCCCGCAGAGGGGGTGCCCCCCCTCTGGACTCCCCCGCATGGAAGAGTGTACATACTTCTGGGGTGTAAATACTTCATGGGGTATAAACGTGGATGAAAGTAAAATACCTGTGAATCAGGAAGATAATCAGGCTCCACAACCAACAATATATTGACTATCCCCCTTCAAATGACCCATTATACAATGGTCCAAAATACTACGACTATTCCCACCAGGAATACAGTGGCTAGCCAAGCCCCCATTGGCATGTCTCTTTCGCCCAGACTCACCTCAACACTTGCCCCCCAATATCATGCATTGAATGCTTCTATTCTCATTCCTACACAAATCCCATCCGGGACTCCTGGCATTTCCACTCCTTCTGGGCACCATCTTGTTACTGATTTTATTTTGACACTTCCTCGGCCCCCTTCCAGAGGGTCTCTTCCATCCCCTATTGGAGGAACTGACCCTAGTGGCACCACCCAGTCTTTCACACCTAATTACCGGATTCTTGTTGGTAGAATATTTCACCCTAGAGTCCAAATGCAATCCCCTTTTTCAGGTCAAATCCCAATTGGGATGCAACCCCCGATTGGAGGGAAACCCCCACCTACCCCACCCTATGGATAGAACATACCTACAGCCTTGGCCCAATATTGGAACCATCTTATCCAAAATAATCCTCAATCGAAAGGGGGGCAACAACCTCAAGCTAGCTCTTTCATACCCCCTAGTATAGGTCAACCATATCCAGGTTCGTCCAATCCCATTTGGGGCTCGAACACTCAACCCAACGTCCCTGTTCAAGGGAATAGCCCTAACCAATACATCCCTATAAATTACATACCTTCACACCAACAACCGAATATGTCTGGATCTTCGCATTATATGCAAATTGCTTACGGTCCTACGGGTATACCTATAGGACTTCCTCCCCAAAGTCACTAGTACCCCCACGTGAATAGACAGCTACCCTTATTAGCCACCTTGGACCTCCCTGATCTGTCTATAATTTTAAATGATCTTATCATTCACTCTCCTCAATGGCCTGTAATATCGGCCAAACTACCATCCGACATTCCTAAGTTCGATGGTAAACTAGGAGAGGACCCAAACAATCATGTAATGACTTTCCACCTTTGGTGTTCATCCAACTCTTTTATGGATGACTCTATTCGATTACATCTTTTTTAGTGAAATCTCACGGGTTCCACCGTGAAGTGGTATATAGAATTACCATGAGGCTTCTTCACTGACTTTAACACCCTCGCCATGGTTTTTCTCACCCACTACTAGTTACCGATCTGTTACGAAATGGGAACCAAAATTTTGAGTTCTTTCAAACAAACCAAAGCCACTCATATCTCTAATCACATTCATGAGTAGCGATGGAGATGACGTCTCATCAAACTTGAGCTTCCCAATCAATTACTGGCAGAGTGGTTCACAAAATCATTCATGAATGACATCGCTCATGACATCGCCATGGGTGGAGTTGTCACAGAAGAAAATGCGATCAGTCATGCTCAATACCTTGACCTTGTTTACTCATAAACGGGTACTCCTTACGATTTACTCCCTGATGCACCTCGTCCTTCTACTACCGCTACTTCAACTACTCCTATTGCTTCTCATGCGTCTGATGGTGTGATTGGCACTTTTCATGCCCAACCCCACTCCACACAAGCCTCTACCACCAACCCCAAGTCCATTGCTTCTAATTTTCAACATGCTCTGTCTCCTACTCCTCTCGCTGGAAAGACTTCTGAGGTGAACTCTGTTCAATCTACCCCTGCCGAAAAGAATAAATCCAAAAAGGGAAGGGTAAGAATAAGGAGGATAAAAATAATCCACAATCTGAGAAGACCAAAACACAACCTGTTGACGATAAGGATAAGTGCAAACCCCAATACCCTCGTCTTATCTGTGGTGATGATCACTACACTAAGTATTGTCCAAGATGAGCCGAGGTTATTAAGTTCCTTCAACGGACCCTAAAACCGCCTACTCCACCCGTGTTGTCACAACCCTTCCCTTCTCAACAATAGGCCCAATTGGTCATTCATGACCAACTTTCCCCCTCCACTACATCCTATGTCTTAATGTGTACAGGTGATTCAAAGAAGAATGATGTCACACTTACCACTCGAGCCAAAGATTCTTCTTCCTCCAAAGAGAAGGTTGATTAAATACATCCTTCGTTGGTCCAACCATCTCCCTCGGCTCCACCTACCAATGGTCCTCTTCATCTCGAATGACCGAGCCTAGATACAGTTCTTTGCCCTCCCCCAAAGGGTGTTGTTCGAAAGTCTGTTTTCAATCCTCATGCGTGTGTTGCCCAGAACTATAGTATTGTAGAAGATCTGGCCCAAGAACCGTCCGCGATGTCAGCCCTCGAAGTCCTTCAGAGTTGTCCTACACAACGGAAGGCACTGTTGAAAGCCATTGGTGGAATCGACCCTACGGATAAAAATTTAATAATTTTTGACTTGGAAGATCACATTCCAAGGTTACCCCCTAAACTCACATTTCAAATACAAGTTATTGTCTCCGACAAGAACATTTGTAGAATATTTATTGATGAGGGTGCCTCTACGTGTGTTATGTCTATTACCTACTAGAAAGCCATCGGCTCTCCTCCCTTAACCGAATCACACAACATGCTCAAAGCCTTTAATGGCTCTGGATTTAAGCCCTACGGTGTCCTCCCTTCATTGCCTATTATGTTAGAAGGAAAAATGGTCAACGTTGAAGTTAAGGTCTTTGACACTTCTCTCGATTACAACCTTTTACCTGGCCATAACTGGATCGATTCCATGTGTGCAATTGTGTCCACCCTTTTCTGTGTCGTATGTTTCCCACATCAGGGAAAAGTAATTATGGTGGACCAATTGGCCTTCTTTAAATCTAATACACATACCAGCAACATACCATTCATTGCAAAAACACCCCCTGGATATGAGAATGTTAGTGTGGGTCTTCCACATGATTTCCACCTCAATCAACATGATTTCCACCTCTGTTCGAGAAACCCCTACATCTTATGACCCATGGATAGTACCCAACCCCAATGATCATCTTTTCTATGGTGACCAAATTCCTTTGAGTCCAGTCGAATCTTCTTAGCAAGCCATTCAATCGAAAACCCCTTCTACCCCCTCTCTTGGTGATTTATCTCCAGATCCATTCTGTGTCATTTTTCCTACAGACGAGATGATTATGTTTGTTATGTCCATGGAAGATACCCCTTGGGATGATGGACATCATCATTCCATTCTCTTCCTAGAACAACACACCATTGAGAGTTACCAATGGATCTCGACTTCGTCAACCATTGTCGTCATTTCTACCATTCTCAGGTCTACACATGATATGTTCTATGAAGGGAACTTAAGCAATATCTCACCCACCATTGCCCTCGACATATCCATTAAACCTGTAGTTGTCGAAAATGTGCAAATCGGAGCTTTGTGTTCCAATGACGAAGTTGTCACCTACAAGTCTCTTTTTCAAGAATTTCATGACATCTTTGCATGGAGCTATGAAGAAATGATGGGTATTGACCCCGACATTGTTGTACACGAGATTAAGACATACCCAGGCACTAAACCCATCTGGCAACAACTTCATCCGGTCCACCCGTGTAAAGAAGTTGTTATCAAGCTTGAAGTTGAGAAACTTCTTAAAGATGGCTTTATTTACCCTGTGGCTCTAACTGACTGGGTTTCCAATCTTGTTCGGGTTAACAAGAAACAAGGTACGATTCGCGTGTGCGTTGATTATAGGGATATTAACAAAGCTTGTCCTAAAGACAACTTTCCCACCCCCTTTGTTGACCAAGTCGTCGACGATTGTGTCGGGAGTGAAATCTTCTCTTTGATGGATGGTTTCTCCAGATATAATCAAATCAATATCGTACCCGTCGACCAACACAAGACCACTTTTATTTGTCCTTGGGGCACTTTTGCCTACCGGAAGCTACCCTTTGGTTTAAAGAATGCCAGTGTGACTTTTCAACGTGCTATGTATTATGCCTTTCATGATATAAATAACATTGTCCAACCATATCTCGATGACCTACCAGCTCATTCCATGCACCATGTAGATCATCCAACACACCTCCGAGCCATTTTCCTTCGATGTCGGTTTTACCGTATACGCTTAAACCCACACAAATGTGTTTTTTGTGTAGAATCTGGCTGACTTCTAGGTTTTATTATTTCACGTCAAGGGATCAGGGTAGATCCTTTGAAGGTCAAGGAAATTCTTAATCTCCCTCCTTCCTCACTTCGCCAGCTACAAATTTTGCAAGGGAAGGCAAACTTTCTACGTTGTTTCATCCCAAACTACGCTGAGTTAACCCTCGGATTTACTCAACTGCTCAAAAAAGGTTCTGAGTTTGTATGGGATACCACTTCCAACAAAGCTTTTGACGCTTTAAAATTGACTTTAACCCATACCCCACTACTTTTCCCACCCAATTACAGTCGAGATTATTTCTTGTATCCTGCAGCCTCAGACTCTACCATTGCTATGGTTCTAGTCCAGGAGGATGATTCTCATGACGTACATGTCATATATTATTTGAGTCGAAGTCTCACGACTATCAAAACCAAGTATTTACATGTTGAAAAACGCGCCTTGGTAGTCGTCCAAGCTATCCAACGTTTTTGGCACTATATCCTTTTATGCAAGACTACTATGATTTCCAACTGCAATCCTATGTAGCACATTCTTACACGCCAATTGCTAGGGGGAAAAATACTCCAAATGGATCATAATACTCAAGGAGTTTGACTTAGAATTCGAATGCGCTAAGTCCAAGAAATCCTTGGTGTTTGCCGAATTGATATGTGACCTTCCCTGTTCTAAGACGGAAAATGTAGCAGAGGATTCATTACCCGATGAATCCCTTTTTCTGATCAGTTCCGATGACCTTTGGTATGGGGATATCATTATATATCTCCAGACTTAGACTTTTTGGCATGTTTTGTCTAGCACTAACCATCGTCGAATACGTTACCAATCCCGTCAGTATATTATCCTCGGTGATACTCTTTATCCTCATGGGATTGACTTCGTTTTTTGACGATGCCTCACCTTTGACGAAGCCGAGAAAGCCTTGAATGACTGTCATTCTAGAGCATGTGGTGGTCACATGTCTGGGTATGCTATTGCCCAAAAGATCTTATGAGATGGGTATTTTTGGCCTTCTTTATTCAAATAGTGTATTATCGTTGTCCAAAAATTCCATGCTTGCCAAACATACAACAACAAAATACGATCACACCCTGCTCCTCTACACCTTGTAGTCTCCATTGGACCTTTTGCAAAATGCGGTATCGATTTCATGACATGTCACCCTCACTCAGCCAGGGGGCATGGATACATTATTGTAGCCATAGATTGTTTTACAAAATGGGCCTAGGCAATGCCTAAATTCAACAATACAGGAAAGACTACAACACTATTCATATTCAATCATATCATTGCTCAGTTTGGTGTTCCCCAGCTATCGTTACTGATCATGATATCCACTTTAGAAACTTCATGATGTCCGAACTTACCAAAAAGTTGGGTCTTTTCCATGAAAACTCAACACCCTATTACCCACAGGCCAATGGCCAGGTTGAAGAAATAAACAAATTCCTCATTACCATTCTTGGACGAATGATAGAGATTCACAAAACTAGTTGGCACACAATGTTGTTTTCAACATTGTGGGCTTATCATACATCTATCAAGTCTGCTACCGGGTTTACACCTTTCCAGTTAGTTTATGGTATAGAAGCGATCTTGCCGATTGAATGTGAGATACCACTCTAAAGCTAGCCGTTGAACTTCTCCCAAACACTTCTGTTGAAGAAGAACATCTGTTGTATCTTATGCAACTGGACGAAACCCGTCGTGATGCCACCCTACTTATAGAAACCCAGAAGAAACACGTCAAAGCCCAATACGAAAAACATGTCAAACCACGCGTTTTCTCTGAAGGTGATCTAATTCTCCTTTATGAACAAGATCAGGATTTGCTAGGAGCCAAAAAATTTGAGGCTATGTGGCAAGGTCCTTATATTGTCATACGAGTGTCGCAGAAAGGAGCCTATGAGTTAGTGGACTACGGAGGTGTCCCTTTGAGTGAAACTAGAAATGGGATTTACTTAAAGAAGTACTATGCTTAGGTCATCTGTGCATGAGTGCTTGTATTTTATTGTATCATACTTTTGTGTGTTACTTTAGTGTGATTTTTCGTTATTTGGTTTCTACCCTCGACCGATTACCTTGCATTGTGCTTGGTTTTCAAATGTCAGATTCTTCGCTACCCCACATTGGCTTCATCGATGGCACTAGTCGTAGTACTCAGAACCTTGCTTCTACTACATGTGCAATTTATGCACCTACTGACGAACTTATCAGTTTACGAGGTGTTTGCCTCGGTCGTGCAACCAATAATATCGTAGAATATAGCACCTTCATCGAATTGTTGACTAATGTTATTTTGCTTGGTATCCGCCACTTGGTTATACGACTTGATTTGCAACTATTAGTGCTATAGTTAAGTAACGCCTATGTTATCCGAAGTCCTACTTTATTGCGGGTATATCTACGAATTCACCTCTTGGAATGTTACTTTGATTATATCGAATATCAGCACATTCCTAGATGTCTAAATACATTGACTGATGCTTTAGCTAATTATGTGTTAGACAGACATCTAAGACATTTATAAAACCAATCACACATCACATGTATTATATGAAACAAAATAAGTCGGTAGAAGCCAAAATATATATATAACGATCAAAAGTTTTTGTCCAAAGACCAAAATATCAAAATATATGCAGCTCGTGGCTTCTACAAATTAGCATCACGGATGACGCTCACAGTAACATACAACTGCTCGGGCTACCCTACGGAGCATTCGACTAAGAGACTCAGACACACCCACAGTATGGAGTTGATAGCACCTTGGGATCTCCCCAATAGAGATGTCTGGGACATCTGCAGTCAATCCCTCTAAGTTATGTTCAATTGCCTCATAGTCCTCAACATCCCATCATGCCACTCGAGCCACTTCCCCTCGTCTTTGAATGGGAGATGTTCCTGGAGATCGATACGGCCCCACATATGTGTCATCAAAAGAGATTTTTGATTAGTCCTTGGATCGAAAACATAAAAATATTTTATATAATAAAATTTACAAAAAACATTAAAAAAAAAAAAAAATGTGTACTTCTTACCTAAGTCACCCCACTGAGCATCCTCAGGGAGAACCAAATCTGGATCTCCTCAGAAATCCAAGCCGGCATATACATAGTCATCGATCATCAGCATCTAGGGCCTCAACCAGTCAAAAAATGAATCGTTATATTTGATTATAGGGCCTGCTACGTGCCAAGCCATGAGGTTACTTCACCTCATCATCCTCAGATCCCGTGGGGCTGGTAAACCCCATTCTACCTATAGACGTTGTAGTGGGACCCTCTCAAGGAAGAAAGACACCAAAATCGACCTATACCTGAACTGTTTCAAGTTATCCCTTCTGTACTTTGTCATTTTCCTCTTCATGCTGCGAAGAACCGAATCCAACCAGTTGAAAAACCGAGGCTCTGTGCACTCTATTGCATACTGGAAATAGCTCTGGAGAGCCATGTGCAGAGCCGCGCTCCTAGCCATGCGTGCAATGGTAAACAAGATATTATGTAACGTCAGATCTTGGACACCCCAGATGGCGACTTTACCCTTTCTTCTCTCTACCTCGGGAACACAATATTGGTGAACATACTCGCTCATAGGAAGTCCACTGCCTCTACCTCCGATCAAAGTCGCATGGTATCCATGTCGTGACAAGCCTGTCAGAAATTAGATGTCCTCGATATCTAGTGTAAGTGTGTGGAACCCTACATGAAATACTTGTTGATCCACATCCCACATGTGGACCAGGTACTCTAACAACCTGAGTTGGGCTCTCATGCCCTAGATCCTGAAAAATTTTAAGATCCCACATTCCCAGAGGGTAGCAACTATACTCGGATCATTTCTGGCAATGGCATCATCCTCCTCCTATTCTCTTTCCCTTCATTCCAACATCGTGATGATAAATACCTGCAATGGAGCCATGAGAAGGAAGTTAACAACTCAATTTAACCTCTTGAATAAATTTTTATTGAGCAAAAACATACACAAAAAACCATTTTTTGGCCCTCACAAGAGAAGCTTTCACACAGCACAAGATTCTCTCAGGTGCACTGAAGTCAACCTGTGAGAACCTTAGGTTCTGGCAGATCTCGAATGGCCCACCTGCGAGAATGCTTGAGCGCACCTACATGCCCCAAAATGGACTCAAACACTAAAATTTGCCAATAAAAATCAAATGTAATCCATGAAAAAGTTGAAGAATCAGGAGATTACCTCATTGGTCGAAACCGTTTGCTAAATGACCGCTTGTACCTCCCGCAATTGACTGAAGAAATTTGGGAAAAAAGAGGTGTGTTGGACAAGTTTTTTACAAAGTAACAATGAAATGGTAAAAAGGGCTTTTCATCCATATTTATTCACTTTTTTACTATTTTTCATTGATTTTTTATATTATTTTTATTATTTTGCCTAAAAACCTATTACCCTAATGGCTTTGTGAGTATAGTTTTTTCACATATAGATAACCTAGAATCCCAAACGATGGTGTACGAGCATTTTCTTTTTTTATCCATCACATGTGCGAATACCTTTTTAGGGTTTTGTAGGGAAAACCTCGAGCTCAGTCTTTGTTTGTTCTCGTGCTCGAAAATACATGAGAACGCAATCGAGTATACTTTTGTCGTGTTTTCGTACTCATCATGGTAACAAGAAAACAACAAAAATAAGGGAGTATCCTTTAAGCTCTTTTCATGCTCCATAAAAACAAAAAGATTGTCGAGTGATCTTGTTATTTTCACGCTCATAAAAGTATTTGAAGAAAACGTTCGATGAGCGATAGTTTATCACTTTTTTGGTCTCGTCGAACTAATTTATGAAAAAGGAACTGGGAGAGTTCTCTTTAAGTGTTTTTTAGACTCTCCAAACATGAAAAACCCTCGAGTTTTCTATCTTTGGACTCGATAAACAAAAATTGAAAGGCCCTTATGCGACCGAACCACTCCTTCCTAAGATACGCTAAACATACTCCGAGGGAATCATCCAAAGGATGAGCTTACATCAACAAGCATATGTTATCCTCCTCAATCTTGCATAAAAATAAAGAGGTACTCTCCAGAAATGGTGGGGGAAATTTTGGGAAAGGGATATGCCTTCGCATTTGTATTAGTGGTAGTAAGCGTTGCTCTTGAACATGACACCCCCTGTTCATCATTTGAATCCAGGTTGGGAAATCCATTTGTCTCTCGTCTAGCTTGCTACAAGTTCATATCTTAGGTCGTCATTGAGTCAATGCTTCCAATACCATTGTCATGTCGTTCATATGTTCAAGAGAAGTCCAAACAAGCCCTCCATTGAGTCAGCCATCTGCAGTTGTCAATTCTTACCATGTCGGCCTTCAAATCATATTTGTACTTTGACTCACCCTAAAATCTGTTACTCATTTCATGTCATTGATGGGGGATTCATCAAGGCCCTACTATGACGAGTATTTTTCCATCGACTCCAACTCATTATCCAGGAATAAGACTTAGAAATCATTTAGTACCTTAGAACTTGCATGCCTTAATGGCAGGTCTCTTCGCTTTCAACAGTGGATTCACATCATTGGTCCCTGATCGAGAGATTCCACCGAGTGTTTGACTTCAACTCATTTATTCGCATTCGTTCGGATTGTACTTAGGTACCTTAGGAGTCATTGACATCAATGGTGATTTCCCTCACACTTGTTAATGGTTTTCATCAATGACCGGTAATCAAGTGGTTTCTACCATGTTCGACTTCGACACATGTAATCACATGGATATATTCATACTTTAAGACGATGGTATTGAAGACCTTGGGTCTCATATTTTTGGTTCAGGTTGCGATGGAGTATTTATGATTTGTATTGACACATAGATCCACTTTGTATATTGTGTGGCTATGTCCTAATCTGAGTCTTCTAACACATAGATCCATAGTGTATTCCTGGTGGCTATGTAGCATTTTGATGACATGGATCCATGGTGTATGAATGGTGGCCATGGCCTACATTTATGATTTCATTCATTTGTGGTCTAAGCATGGGAATGCCTACCTCAGAACTGGTATTATAATCTGCAGATGCTTGATTGTTTGCAGGTTTCTAATTAGGTGCGATCCTTGTTTCTGACACACACACGCATTTTACAAAGTATTTCAGTTGTCATGAGTTCCATCCTCATACTTTGGGGGGCATTCTGTTGCACATTATTTTGGTCACTCTAGTGATGTCTCTATAGTTATGTGTTCAGACTCTCATAAAGACCTTTTACCTGAGAAAAGTGATTGTTGTCTTCTTCTACAAAACATATTTTTAAGATGCGTTTGCGGGCTGCATATATTGTAGGGTGCAAAAAAACCTGATTCTCGCAGGCTACTCTATACTTGGATTGCGAGGGGTTCACAATTTCTCTAAAGGCAGGGTACAAACCTACTTCAAAGCTTAAAAGGAAGAAGAGCTTACGAAGGTTCTAGAAGAGGATCTTCTAGAAAATGATTTGGCATTCACATGGTTGGCATCCTACTGACTTCTCAGATTTAGTGGGATCATCCTCATCCCTTTAACCATCTCTCCTTCTCCTATATAATGAAAGGTTTCTCAAGGAAGAGGTTAAGCAAGATTGAATAGAGAATTGATGAAACAATAGATTCATAATTGTGTGAGGAATCCTGTTTGAAATGATGCTTGAGGCCTCCATTTGTCCATCAAGCCATAGTGGATCTTCTTCATGTAAGTGTGGAGCAAGTGTGTGTGTGTGTTGGAACG
The DNA here is from genome assembly GCA_009831015.1 of Picea engelmannii. Taxonomy (NCBI): domain Eukaryota; kingdom Viridiplantae; phylum Streptophyta; class Pinopsida; order Pinales; family Pinaceae; genus Picea; species Picea engelmannii. The sequence continues at coordinate 33,361 of ML834116.1, read as the reverse complement.
AAGGACCACCAAAAGGAAGCTTGTGACATAAAGGCAATCTAGTTGTATCTTCTACTTTCATTTAATATAAATACAGTGGCATGTCCCTTTCCCATAAAATCACTCTTATTTTATTACATGACTCCTTGATCACATGTTTAGGTCTTCATTGAATATATTATTGTTTCTTTCACCTTGGTCGATTTGTGTCATTGTAGATCTGATATCACAAGGCTATCAAAGCGAAGCAGGGACAACAAATACATGAGGAAGCGATATCTAAAGGTATGTCACTTATTCCTTTTTTCAATGACAAATTCAATGATTATAACTTAGGGGAAGCGTCATGTCCTGTCCTATTTTGTTTTGGATCTAGGTGGATCTAGGGAGATCTGTTAGTGTCCACATATACCGATTTATCCTATAACAGAAACCAGTCTTGTTGTTTGGTGACCTCTGACTACTGAGAATTTCATCCAATATTTTTGAACTATTTTCAAATTTTGATCTCTTCTTTTCTTTTTCAAATTCACCTTTTAGCAACTCAATCTCAGCTTCTAGTTTCTTACATACTTGTTCTCTATAATTGAGTTGTTTTAAAATGACTTCTTCAATTATTTTAGCTTCCAAGAGATGGGAATTTAGATCATTGATAATCTTCTCTGACTCTTTGATGGTTCTTGATGCATCTATTTCTCTTGATTGATGTGATTCTTCAAATTCTTGAAGTTGTGCCCTAAGTAGTTTATTCTTCTTTTTCTACTTTCTTAGTTCCTCCAAAGCACTAATCAGCTCTGCTTCTAGATCTAATTCACCTTCACTTTCAGAGTTTTATTTATTCTCTATATTATTATTTTGAGTTTTCATTCCCATAAATAGAAGCTCTGAATCTTCATCTTCACTAATATATGAAGAGTTAATGTCTTATTTAGAGTAGAATTTTTTCTTTTTCTTATAAAATTTCTTCTTGTATTGGTCTTTCTGGTTGTGGGATTCTTCATCATTATTATCCTCTTTTTTGTGATAGGGACATTTATTAGCAAATTGCTTGATCCTACCACAGTTGAAACATTTGAAGGGTAACTTTCCTTTATATTTTCTAGATCCTTTCTGGAGTTTCTTTATAAAGTTGGCCTCTTCTACATCTAATATGTTTGATTGATCTTAATGAGACATATATTCATGTTTCTTCTTTTCTTTAGATTCCTTAAATGTTTTCTCTTCTTTTGATCATTTTTCATTCCTTGTTCTCATATCATATGTTGTAAAGATTCCATGAAGTTGATCTATTGTGAGTTTTTCAAGTTCTGGTCTATCTTCAATTGTGGATATCTTGGCATCATATATCATAGGTAATGATCTTAGTATATATTTTCACAATAGGTTTATCGATAAGTTATTTTCATGCTGTTATGATTGAATTAACTGCCTCATCTACCCTATGAAAGTATTCAACAATGTTCTCTTCTTCTTTCATCTTCAAATTTTCAAACTGAGTTCTATAGGTTTGTATTTTGGATTCCCTTAATTTTCTATCTCCTTCATATACAACCTCCAATTTATCCCATATTTCCTTAGCTAACTTACAATGCATAACCTTCACACATATAGAATTTTTCAACCCTCCTGTTGACGGGCGAAATTGACCGTCCGTCAACTGGAAGAGTGGAACCGGTCCGGGGTTGTCTAATAACCCAATCCGTTTGGAATGAACCACCCTGACGGGTTTAGCGGCTCCATTAGTCGATCTAAGGTCCTAAGAAAACAAAAAAGAAAAACTACTCTAAACTAACTAATCTAACTGAAACTAACTATTAAACTAACTATTAAACTAAACATAACTATTCTATACAATCTACTATCTGGTACTATACTAACTTTAACTAATTAAATATCTAACTACTAACTGAAATAAAACCTATTCACAAAATGTACAATATCTACAATTTACAGATTTGAATAAAACCTGAAAAAACTCGTTTATATTCTGCCCTAAGACAGAGAAAGAGATATTTTTGTTGATTTTATAATTTTTATGAACAGAAATAAAACATAATTAAACTAAACAACTAATACATTAATTCTAACTACAAATCTAACTAAACATATATCTAACTAAACTACTAATACTATACTAACAAATAAATAACAAATAAATCACAAACTGACCTGGAGAAATGCTCCAGATTTGTCCTGTGCAGTATGATTGTCTTAGCTGATCGGAGGGAGGAAACCCGCACCGAATTATCCAGAAGCTTCTCGTAAACGATAAGCTGCAGTGCTCTTAAAGTATGATTACAGGACAAACAAAACATAAAAATAAAAACAATCTTATAATTTATAAATCTTCACAGTTAGATAAACCTGTATGCAAAGATCTATACATAATGATTCAATTAACGAAGAAGAGAAATCTGTCATTCATTACCTGAAACAAAGCAATTGTTATTATTTTTTAAATAATGAAAGAGATCAGATTATGGATAACACATTAATTAAATCATATCATTTTGCATAGATTATGATAGCTAAAGTAGTCACTAATCAAGTGCAAATGACATGCATAAACTTGAAACAAAAGATTGATATTATGAAAGAGAAAGTTGTAGCAGAACATCAACTCCTGTCTCAGTTTGTATTAGAAATCCATAACCCGGTTCTCCCACAAGTGAGGATGATCCTTATTACACAAAATAATAAGTATTTAAAGGCCTTCCACAGGGTAAAACATCCCTGTGGAAGGTATCAAACTGTTTACATAAAATCTGGGAAGATATCCCAAGTCTAACTAAACTAGGAACCTAAAACAAAACTAAGACACACAAACATCTCCTAGACTGTCCAGCATACCCAATGCAATTTGGATGTACCTGAAAAGGGTTAAAAATGGACAAGTTAGAAAGATATTTTATTAAAGAAAATGATAAAAATCTAATTTTATAGACTAGCTACAAAATCTTGCGATTATGTAGCTGGTCAAAATAAGACACAGAATCAACATAAAAATCAATTCAAATCTTTTTTAAAAAATTAAATTCAACTATTTACAAGTAGCTTACAGCTAATTGAAAGACAAACGAATCATTCAACTTGAGATTGCTATATTAATTCAAGATCAAAACAAAATCAAATGAATACAGAGAAGCGTATGCTTTGTTTCGTTTGTTGCCACATAATCGGGTGAACAAGATAGTAATGAAACAGTGATGAAATCATTTCATATCAAACTAAAATTGATACACTTAAAACAAATCGCAAGCAATTGTTATGATGCCTCCTAAATAGGAGACACGATCGAATCCAAACAAGCTCATTTTCCAATCGACATAGCTGTATTTCCATAAAAAACGATCCATGCCGTGAGCGAATTAAATCAAAACTGGCGCGTAAATGAACTCATGAAATCATAACAGGATCAATCAGATGGTAACAAAGTTCGTAAGAATTATTCGATCATTTGTTTTTTCAAATTGGGGCAGACAAAATCATTCACGAAATCATTTCTTGAATTCATTTTGAAACAACTATTACCCGAATTTGCTCATACGAATTTGATAGAATGAAGTAAGTCGATCTGAGTTAACAAACTCGTTTGAAAATTAAAATTAACAGAGCTGCAATCAAGTCTATTTTGGATACTAATACAACTCATAAAATCGATCAAACTAACTGAAGATACACATCAATCCAATCAAGTGAATCAAACAGCTGGGGTTTAACATAGTTGTCGTGAATCCAAACCGTTCCATTGTAAAGACCGACATTAAATTAAAACTACCATTGAATTAAAACGGAACAGTAAATTTGAAATTTACTCAAAATTTACTCAATCTAGCATATTCACTCCCATATTTCAATAAAAAAAATAACAATTTACATAACAATTTGCATAATTTACATAACAATTAAATACCTCGCTCTGATGTTGTCGCTCCCTTCGCTTGAACCTATCCGCAACAGCTTGCTCCTTAAGACACCCCAAAACCAGCCACCCTACCGACTAGTTCGCCTAGCCCTAGGACATCAATGGACGTCCTAGCCCTCTGAGCCCAAAACCCCTCAGCCCCAGTGCATTGTAAATCCCACTGTCAACTAACTCTATCCCCAATGCTCCAAAATCTCCTCTCCCGTAGAATGCATGAATGAATCCCCCCTCTCCATAATCCTTCTCCTTCCCTTATGCCTCCTTCACCGCCCTCGCACATTCACCCCTCCACCAAACACCTTATCCCTTAATTAATGCCTCTATCCATCCATTTATTTCTATTTAATGGTCTTATCCTTTATTAAATATTTCCATTTTACGTATGGGTTACGTTATCCCTTATGGGATACGTAACCCATTTAACATTATATTTCATTTTTTAAAACCTTTAATTTAATACTTAATCAATTAATGACTCACTTAATAATTAATCATTCATTAACCCTTAATTAAAGAGTTAATCATACTTAAGCTAATCATAGTCAAAATAATTAATTAATAACATATAATTAATTGAGGTTATATAATAATTAATTATAATTTAGCTAATTTTTAGGATTATTTATGAA
>ML834116.1:0-28728 GCA_009831015.1 Picea engelmannii | reverse complement strand
TCGTATTATCATTTAATAATGCGTTTGGTTTGGTTTGCAAGCGGGACTGGAGCTAGGGCTTGGAGTTGTTTGCAGATTAAGCAGAAGCAATTTGGACTTGGAGTTTTGGCCCTTTTAGGCTCAGATTTATAACCTATGGCTCTGATACCATATGTAAAGACCGACATTAAATTTAAACTACCATTGAATTAAAACGGAACAGTAAATTTGAAATTTACTCAAAATTTACTCAATCTAGCATATTCACTCCCATATTTCAATAAAAAAAATAACAATTTACATAACAATTTGCATAATTTACATAACAATTTGCATAATTTACATAACAATTAAATACCTCGCTCTGATGTTGTCGCTCCCTTCGCTTGAACCTATCCGCAGCAGCTTGCTCCTTAAGACACCCCAAAACGAGCCACCCTACCGACTAGTTCGCCTAGCCCTAGGACATCAATGGACGTCCTAGCCCTCTGAGCCCAAAACCCCTCAGCCCCGGTGCACTGTAAATCCCACTGTCAACTAAATCTGTCCCCAATGCTCCAAAATCTCCTCTCCCGTAGAATGCATGACTGAATCCCCCCTCTCCATAATCCTTCTCCTTCCCTTATGCCTCCTTCACCACCCTCGCACATTCACCCCTCCACCAAACACCTTATCCCTTAATTAATGCCTCTATCCATCCATTTATTTCTATTTAATGGTCTTATCCTTTATTAAATATTTCCCTTTTACGTATGGGTTACGTTATCCCTTATGGGATACGTAACCCATTTAACATTATATTTCATTTTTTAAAACCTTTAATTTAATACTTAATCAATTAATGACTCACTTAATCATTAATCATTCATTAACCCTTAATTAAAGAGTTAATCATACTTAAGCTAATCATAGTCAAAATAATTAATTAATAACATATAATTAATTGAGGTTATATAATAATTAATTATAATTTAGCTAATTTTTAGGATTATTTATGAAATTATTCATATTAATAAGTAAAGGGTCATTACATCCATGATTCGGGCGTTGATATCATATGCACAGGTGTAAACGAGAATATTGTTTTCATGAAAACAGAGTCATTCTTTCAAAATCGAAATCAAACATAATTGTATTCCTGATTTAAGAGATCGTATGACATCAATTCAAACTCACGAAGTCGTTCCACAACCACATCATACCAACTAAATTAGAGCCGATATAGTCTAACCATAACGAAATCAAATCGAAGCATGATTGTAATCTAAAATTAGCATGACAATTTCCAGTTCAAATTAGATACAAACACACCCAATTGAAATGAAACCATCGATTCCGTTAACTTAGCAGACAAACGAATCAAATCCGATGAAAATCTATTAGTGGCTAAACTGGGTATGAGAAAATCGTGTATCCAAATCAAAAATTTCATTCATTTTAGCAAAGCGAAAACAATGTACAAGATGAATAACATTATGACAGAGCCAATTTGAATGATAGACAGAGCTATTTGAAAACCAAACTCATTATATTAATCCTGGTCATTCACAAAACTAGAATGATATCAAAATTCATACCTGTATGACGACCAGACGGCTTGATCATGACATTTTGGAATTGACCACATTTGTAGCTGATTCAACATTTCAAAAAATGATGGAACCGGTATTCCTCTGCTTGCTATCAACAGCACGAAGCTTATCCCTTTGGCTGGTCAATACTGCAACTTGATTTTCCAATGATTGGATTTTTTATTGAAGCACATGAACGTCTATATAGTATCATTCCAACCATAAATCGCACTTCTCACATGATGACTGTCTAGGCTTTGAAAATGCAGGTGAGGGTTTGGTCACATTGCCGAGGGTTTCGTTAGGTAGTTTGATTCCTGGGTAACCGGGATTATTCCTTAGGCAAGGGGGAAGGTTCGAAATGAAATCATAAGGTGGTTCAGAGCACAGACCCTGTGAGTAAGGGTACTCATTAGCTAGAAAACGTTCTACATCGGAGTCCGAATCCTCACTAAGGATTATGGGCTTTTGCTCAACACTAGGTTTAGGCTTATTTCTAGCCATTCTCGAGATAAGCCGAGCATTCTTCTTTCCTTTGCCATCAACAGTAGGGTTACCTCTAACCTTTTTGCTTGCAGGCTTTTTAATAGCCTCCGCTTTTTGAGTTATAGCGTCGGGTAAGTCAACATCAGGGTCGGTCGAGGGTTTAGGAGAGGGCAGTAGGACATGGAAGGACACGGGTGGCCCGACCTTGGTTTCATTAACCACAGGCTTGTCAATTTGGATAGGGTCTGTATCATCAAAACCATTTCAAGTGATAAAAGCTCGCCAGCTATCACCGTGGAGGCTTAAGTGATAAACAATGATAAGTTTAATTAGTCCATGGTGGAACAGGCTGCTATCGGCCTTCTTCCTTTTAAACCTTGCTGACATTTTGTATAGGCTACGCTGGAAATAGAAAGGTATATTCAATGGATACCCAATAAAATTTATTAACAAACGCAGGTGGTAGAGAAAAACGAGTCCATATTGACACTCACAGGTCACGAATTGCTTGAATACTATCAAAAGGTCATACCATCGTGATTTAAGCATGGATATCGGCATACCTCTATCACAAGATGTGACCTTTCGCGAGACGAACAGAAGTGGCCATGGCACGTCTTCCACTTTGGAATTTTTGAACCAACGTTGGCCTGTAGACGGTAACTCTATGGCAGAGCTAACGAAATCCTCATTGATTTCCAACTGAATATCACCCACCTTGTCTCTACAGCCATCAAAAGTCAGAGCGAACTGCTGTGTAACACAAAGATTAAAACCTTCGAATCGTTGTACAAAGGTAAGCCAACCGTTATCCTCCAAGTCTTTCCGGGCATTGTCAAATAGTAGTAAAGCTTGGCTCCTGTTCGGCTCGATTCGCACGACTGGTGCCATGGAGCCGATCACACGGTAAGTCCAGGGTTTGGGTCATAGCACACACAGGAGCAGAGTGCTCGAAGGGTTACCCGAACTAACAGAGGTGGAACAGGGGTAAGGGATAGGCATAAATGACATCGTGCGAAGGTGGTGGAGCTTACTTCTACCATGCATAATAGTTATTGCCAAGGTACAACCGCCGGCGTTTAAAGTTGTTCAATCCACTATAGTATAGTTCAACAATTATGTCACTTGCCTGACAAATGAAATGAATGGTAAGTGTATAAACCAACATGCGCAATCAAAGTTATGCCATAGTTTTGAACAACCAATATACAAATCGAAACCAATACCAATGTTTTGGACCAATGTGCCAATGTGTTGTAACAACTCATATCAAGAGTTTAACCAATGTGCCAAGTAGATCAAAACACAAAAACCCAAATGCCAATGCATTACAATCTTAATGAGACAAAGTCACACAATCAATCCAAGAATGTCCAATGGGTATAGATCAAAAAGATTCTGCCAACTGCATAATGATAAATGAAATGTAAGCGCAATGGGCATACCAATAGGAAGGATAATGACAGTTCAACTAATGATTTTAGTGTGACTTCAAAAGACCAAGTTTTCACGCTTACAGTCGTGAAAACAAAACGAAAGTAAGTGTGCAAAAGGCGCAAAGAATAAAAGTGTCGTTTATTTGAAAATTGCAATGAAAAATTGATGTTTGCAAAACATTGGTGTAGGCAGCTTATAAGACAATGGAAAAATGTGAATTGGTTGCCAACAATGGCGACACACTGGTAGAAGCAGTTATCTCTGCCAAAAAGAACAAATTCAGATTAGGACAGCAAAGATAATTCCAACTCAAAAATAATAACCAGAAAATTGTATAAACATCATCATTTACCAACTATTCCAGCAGTGTTTTAAAAGATGAAAACAGATAACAGTCTTAAGATCAGCGAGTCACGATATTAAAGATAAAATCTCTAACACTGTTGACAGAGCCACTCCTTCCAGCAGGTGTCCATAGCCTCGATAGGGTTTCCATTTAACCCACTCTGACATCTGTATCCTGCCAAGAAGTTCTAGATCAGAATAAAGGACATTAAAGAGGTTTTGTATTTGAAAATTTTCATATACCCGACATTGCTTCGCTGCCAGCGGGCCTGTTCAGTACCCCGACGAAGTTGTCTTGGCGTCATGCATGCATTTACCTGCTGCTAGCGTACCTGTTTAGTATCCCAGCAGGTTTACAAGCACTTCCCATAGCTCTATTAATAATTTGTTTTGTTTTGATTCTCAAAGATATATAGCTGAGCGGGGTGACGTTGAAAATCATGATATTTTAACCCTTTTTTTCATACCTCATCAGAATTTTTTTAGAACTGTCCTTTATCAAGATCTGGAGATGTTTCATTTACAAAAACAACTTCCTACGGTAGGGAGACATATTTTGAGTCATTCCCTTAAGGAATAGGGATAGCGTAAAAAGATAATAGATGATCATGACAAGCTTTACTCAGAGATTGAAATCAATCAACTTCTTTCAAACAACAGACTTTTTCCAACACATATAAATTTCAGAAATGTACCATTGATGTTTATACAAATTTTCTTAGCAGTTATTTCAGTGAAGGAATCTTCTTTGGTATGCATAGCTCAGTGTACAGGCATGTGTATTTGAAAGAAAACACCAACTGATAAATTCAAAACAAAAAGGCAAACAAAAAAAAAGAAAAGAAAAGAAAAATATGTACATAAAATCCAAGGGTTGTTATCAAGCAAAATATCTTTTCAAGGCTTGGCCATTCACCGGATAGGTGTCAAGCTGCCCTTCAAGATTCTGCAATTGAAAAGAACTAGGACCCAACTTTTCAGCAATTAGAAACGGTCCAAGCCACAAGTTTTGAAATTTCGTGTGCTCTCCCTTTCCCTCATGTGGTTTGTCCCATTTCAGGACGAGATCACCTACTTGAAAATTCCTATCAGAAGCAGAGCTAGCATCAAACCATCTTTTAACCAATTGTTGATGTTGATCTAACTTACGTTTAGCTTGGGCTATTACCTCTTCTATCTTCATCAAAGTGTTAATTCAGTTTTCTAGAGGGGGACACTCTTCTTCTTGAACTTTCTGTGACAACTGAAGCGAAGGAAGAAGAATGTGAGGTGGCAGAATTGCTTCTCTACCATAAATGAGAAAAAAGGAGGAGTTACCTATGGCAGCTTTTGGTGTTACCCTATCAGCCCATAGCGTGTTTAGCAGTGCATTGTGCCAGTTTTTGTGATTTTCAACCACGGTTCTGTTGATAATTTTAATCAAGTTCTTGTTTGTCGATTCTGCCAATCCATTGCCCTAGGGGTAATAACTAGCAGAATACTTCAGTTTAATTCCTTTTTCCAAAGCGAACTCGCTCATCTCAAGAGAAGAAAAGTAAGAAGCATTGTCAAAGACTAAACAGTCAGGGATACCAAAACGAGTGATAATATTCGAATTCAGAAAGGCAATTACCTGACTAGTGTTGACAGTTCTCAATGCGGCAGCTTCAGACCATCGGGTAAAGTAATCCATGGCTATCACAATAAAATTGTGTTTTTGAGAGGACGGGGGGTTGATCGGACCTATGATATCAAGGCCCCACTGCTAGAAAGGAGAATCTACCGAAACAGGCTGCAAAGGAAAGGTTGGTTTTTGTAACCGCCCTAATGCTTTCTGACAAATGATACATTTACGACACAAGGCATGGGCATCTATAAAAAGCATAGGCCAGTAATAACCGGCTCTTAAAACCTTATGGGTGGTGGTATCACCACCAAAATGACCACCATCTTCTCCTGCATGCAACTCAAGCAAGACTTTCTCTGCTTCGTCTTTTTCAAGACGGCGCGTCAGTACGCCGTCAAAACTTTGACGAAATAGGATACCATTAACCAAATGAAAGGAGGCGGAGTTTAACCTCAATGCTCTTCTCTTGGCGGAATCTAAGTGAAGGGGTGCTGACCCATGTTCAAGACAGAATCTTATGTCGTCATACCAAGGACTGACAGGGTTTTGTGTGCAACAGATTAAACTTTGATCATGTTGTCCTAGGTCTGACGTATCACTTTCTTCTTGCTGTCCTGCTGCTGAATAAGCAACTAACTTGCATAACCCTTGGCCTCTCACTATCTGAGCTAGGGTGATTTCTAAGTCATACTCCTGCAAGGAGGTGACCCAGTTGGCTCTCTTCTCTCCTAGTTCCTTCTGCACTAACAAGTTCCTCACGGCTGGGTAGGGGACAATGACTTTCGTCCTTGACTTCAAAAGATAAGACCGGAAGTGCTTGACTGCTTTGAAAATAGTGTAGGCTTGTTGATCAACCACTGGATAGTTAAGTTCAGTGCCTTTGAAAGCAGAGCTCATAAAGGCGATGGGTACTTCATTGTTCTCGGAGTTCTTCTGAGTTAGGACGATGGCATAGGAACGGTTAGAGGAAAAAGTATAGAGTATAAAGTCTTGAGAGAAGTCGGGGATCATGAGAGACGGAGTGTCTATTATGGCCTTCTTTATTGCATTAGAAGCCTGATTTTCTATGGGTCCCCAGTGATATTGGGTGTCTTTCTTAATCAAATTCTGTAAAGGCCTGACCATTTCGGAGAAACTGGGGACGAATCTCCTCACGAAGTTAATCTGGCCTAAGAAAGACTGCATGGATTTTTTGGATGTAGGAGGGGGAAGTTTCACGATGACTTGAGTCCTATCGGGGTCAATAATCATCCCTTCGCTAGACATAATGAATCTGAATAGTTTACTCTGTTCTACTGCAAAGATGGACTTTTTAGGATTTAGGGAGATGTCGTATTTACGACATCGAAGTAGAGCAGCTCGTAAGTGGGCTAGATGATCATCTTTGTTTTTAGAATATATAGTCACATCATCCAAGTAAACTACAACGGACTGATTGATTAAGCCTCGGAAATCCATGTCCATTTCTCTCTGAAAAGTGGCACCGGCATTAATCAATCCAAAGGGCATTTTACGATAAGCATAAGTGCCCCACGAGGTACAGAAGGTAGTTTTGAGTTGGTCTGGTGGAGACATCAGGACTTGGTTATACCCTGAGAAACCATCCAACAGGGATAGCCTCTTGGAACTAGATACCTGTTGAAGGATCTGTTCCATGGGTGGGACAGGATAGTTGTCTTTATCAGACGCTCTATTAAGGTTTCGGAAATCGACACAGAGTCGGATTTCCCCGCTTTTCTTCTGGACTGGGACAAGGTTAGAAACCCATTGAGTGTGCCTAACAAGAAAAATTATTTTAGCATTTAGGAGCTTATTCAATTCTTTTTGAATAGTCGGTTCTAGTTTAGGGTGCATTTTCCTCAATTTTGTTGAAAGGGCAAGGTTTGGGGTTTCATGGGAATAACATGTTGTATGATATTAGGATCGAAAGTTTTAAGGTCATCATATGTCCATGCAAAGACATCTTTAAATTCTTTAAATAATTTAACAAATGCAGCTTTTTCTTGTTGAGAACATCCCAACCCTAGATTAATGCATTGCGGATTTTCTTTAGTTCCTAAATTAACCTTTCCATAAGATAACAAGGAACTATTGGTTTTACAGTTGACCGTCTTTTTAAATTTATCTTCAAAATCATAAAACTTCTTTAATATAACTATAGATTTGGGTATGGAATTTACCATGTCCGACAGAGCTTCAGGAGTTTTCGGATCAGGTATTACCATAAAATCGTGCAAATTGTCGTCGTGCATGCGTTCATCTATCACTGTGTCTTGAAAGGTTTCTTCCATGTGTAGGAAGTTGATGATCTGTTGATCATCGTCAAATACTCTCCAGTTCATGATGTTGTCGGGAACTGACGGCCTGAACAATAGCTCGACGAAGAATGGGTCTGGGGACAAGCCTTCTGCAGGAAGAAGTTTAGAAGCTACATTATCTAATAGATCTGCTTCAACATTATTTAATCTGGGGATGGAATTTATATTGAAAGCAGAAAATTTATTCATTAAATTCCATACCTCAGACTAGTAGCTTTTGAGATGCGGAGACAGACAGTGGATAGAATTTCTTACCTTTCTAACCACTATTTCAGAGTCGCCAAAAATAGCCAAGTTTTGAATGTTCATATCTAAAGATTTTCTGAGACCTTGCAGTAAAGCCTCATATTCTGCAGTATTATTAGTACATTCAAATTCTAGTGTACATGCAATTAATGTCTTGTTACCTGCCGGATCGATAATGACGCAGCCTGCTCCAGCTCCTTCTTTGGACTTTGACCCATCGAAATAAAGAGACCAAATTTGATTTCCATCAGGCACATGGGACCGTTGCATAGAAGTTGTTGGTTGCATATATGCTACAATCTCGGACTATTGTTCTGGATTGATAATAGGCGAAGCCTCGGCCATGAAATTTCCGAAGAAGGTGTCCATCCCTTGTACTTCGGGTGAATCAGCAGAAGGTGTAAATGGTTCATTGGGATTGTTCAAATCTGTGACCGTGAACTTAAGGTAGCATTCAAGATTTACCTTGATCTTATTAGGCTTGCCGTTCTCTGGAAGCCATTGGTGAGACCAGTCTGTCACGAAGTAACCATGTAGCTGCTCTGACTGGTCCCTGCTTAAAAAGAGACCATACACTTCTAGAATATCCACAACGATTATATCAATAACCTGATGAACCTTGCGGTTAGATGATAATCTAATAAATACATTTTTTAGTTCGCCTATAACTTTAACATTGGTCCGATCAAGTTGTATGATTTTTAAAGTAGATGGTTCAACTTCAGCGTTAATCTTTTGGCAGACAGACCATGGCATCACATTGGATGACGCCCCTGAGTCTACCATACAATTATGCACGTTTCTATTGAAGATTTCGAAAGTTAACAAGAAAGGAGGTACATTTTTGCGAGTACTAAGAGTGGTAACTTGTGGCCTTTTACTCGCAGTTTCTAAAGCTACTTTATCTACATTACTTACATTATTTACATTACTTACAGGAAGGCTTCCTTTATCTTGAGGATCGGGATTGTTTTTAGTGGAAGTCTTCTGAGGAACTTTGTTTTGCACAACCTTATTACTACTTGAATTACCATTTTTGTTGTTCTCTGAAATATTTTGTAACATTTTTTGTAACAAAAATGGAAATTTCAATAACTCATAAACAGAAATGTTAGCTCTCAAATTTTTAAGATCTTCAACTACATCATAATCTAAGTTGGGGTTCACATTACTCTGTTTAGTCTCAGTTGGTTTATATTGCTTTGGAGGCGAAGTTGTAGTATTTTCGGGAGAAGATTTATTTGTTGTCTTACTCCTGGTATTATAAGGATGAACTGTCTCGAAGTTAGCTTGAAAGATGCTATCCGAGAAGTGTCCAAAAATGTTTGGAGAAGACTCCTCTTCTTGAACTGTGTCTTGTTCAACTACCTCCTGAGGGATCTCAGGGGGCATCAAGTTATCTTGGGCTTCTAGAATTGTTTGAAGAGCACATTGTAGACTTTCTAGATTAAGGCCTTCGGTGGTTGGATTAGGTTGATTGGTAGGAAAAGGATTCCAGAACGGGGGTTTGTAAGGTCCTTTGCTTGAGGAAGATTCTTCGGTCATCCTTTTTAAGTCTATAACTTGATTTGACAGTTTTTGAACAACTTTAGTTAAGTTTTCTAAATCCGAGCTTTCAGGTTGTGTTTTACTTGAAGTGGGTCTGGGGAGGATTTTGATCTTCTTTTTGGAAGAAGAACTAGTCTCGGTTTCGTTGCTAGAAGAGTCTTTAAGACTAAGTATGTCTTTTTCAATCTGGCTGGCCTCCTCGAAGGCTTCTAACAACATGGCTTTCTTCGATCATTTAACCCAAATAGCTATACTTTGATGCAAATCTTTAGTGTAGTAAGCTATTATAAGACTCTTGGCAGGCATGGAATCCGCAGGGATTCGGTTTTTAAGTGTTAAGAATATTTGATTAAAGTCTTTAACTTTTTCTTTTGGGTTCATTCTTAAGCTAGAAAGATCCATGACTAGGACTTCCGGAGGTTTACCGTCTCCGAACTTTTCCAAAAAGCATGACTCAAACTTTTCCCAAGACACGATGGTATGGGGTTGTTGGGAAAAGTACCATGTGGATGCATTGCCCTTGAAAGTATAGGGGAACAACCTACAGACAACGTCTTCATGCTCGACATTGCGGAGTCTTATGGCTAACATAAACTTTTTAATGTGATCTTCAGCGATCTGTTTTGAGTCAAGGTCAAACTTGGGAAGCCATTTCTCCGGGTGTTTAGGTAGAGGATGTTGCGCTCTAGGTACAGCTACGGCATCCTGGTCAAGCCAAGGTCTAGCAGGGTTGTTCTGATTTGTCATTGGTGTAGTGGGTGTGGAAGGCTGAGAAGGGGAATCACCTTCGTCAGAGGAATCTTCTCTAGAAGAGGAAGGAGGTGATGGAGGTGGTGAAGGAGGTATCCCAGATCCTCTTGCAGCAGGATTTAAGATTGGATCTGTAGGATTCACAGTGAGGTTAGTGTCTCCTAATTGTTCTCTGATATCAGAGAAGTCCAAAGGTTGACCCCACGGACAGTTTGGTTGTCTCAGACGAGCTAAGGCACTATGTATTTTTATAAGAGATTGACGGACAATCTCTTGTATGTCACCACCTGTAGGATTAGGGGTTGTTGGCTCAACTGTGATCTGAGGATCGTCGGTTGAAGTAGTTGTTGTTTGAGGGGGGATATTATTGTTTGAATGGCTTCTAGTCACAATAGGTGAACGATTAGGTGGAGGAGGAGTCTTGCGACCGCCTCGTTCCATTAATTAAATTCAGGCCCTCCTTCTAGCACCATTTTTTGATGGGCGAATTTGATTGTCTGTCAACTGGAAGAGTGGAACCGGTCCGGGGTTGTCTAATAACCCAAGTCGTTTGGAATGAACCACCCTGACGGGTTTAGCGGCTCCGTTAGCTGATCTAAGGTACTAAGAAAACAAAAAAGAAAAACTACTCTAAACTAACTAATCTAACTAAAACTAACTATTAAACAAACTAATAAACTAAACATAACTATTCTATACAATCTACTATCTGGTACTATACCAACTTTAACTAATTAAATATCTAACTACTAACTGAAATAAAACCTATTCACAAAATGTACAATATCTACAATTTACAGATTTGAATAAAACCTGAAAAAACTCGTTTATATTCTGCCCTAAGACAGAGACAGAGATATTTTTGTTGATTTTATAATTTTTATGAACAGAAATAAAACAAAATTAAACTAAACAACTAATACACTAATTCTAACTACAAATCTAACTAAACATATATCTAACTAAACATATATCTAACTAAACTACTAATATTATACTAACAAATAAATAACAAATAAATCACAAACTGACCTAGAGAAACACTCCAGATTTGTCCTGTGCAGGATGTGATTGTCTTAGTTGATCAGAGGGAGGAAACTCGCACCGAATTATCCAGAAGCTTCTCGTAAACGATAAGCTGCAGTTCTCTTAAAGTATGATTACAAGACAAACAATACATAAAAATAAAAACAATCTTATAATTTATAAATCTTCACAGTTAGATAAACCTGTATGCAAAGATCTATACATAATGATTCAATTAACGAAGAAGAGAAATCTGTCATTCATTAACTGAAACAAAGCAATTGTTATTATTTTTTAAATAATGAAAGAGATCAGATTATGGATAACACATGAATTAAATCATATCATTTTGCATAGATTATGATAGCTAAAGTAGTCACTAATCAAGTGCAAATGACATGCATAAACTTGAAACAAAAGATTGATATTATGAAAGCGAAAGTTGTAGCAAAACATCAACTCATGTCTCAGTTTGTATTAGAAATCCATAACCCGGTTCTCCCACAAGTGAGGATGATCATTATTA
The DNA here is from genome assembly GCA_009831015.1 of Picea engelmannii. Taxonomy (NCBI): domain Eukaryota; kingdom Viridiplantae; phylum Streptophyta; class Pinopsida; order Pinales; family Pinaceae; genus Picea; species Picea engelmannii. Next base: position 16,890 of record ML834116.1, on the reverse strand, counting down.
CACAAAATAATAAGTATTTAAAGGCCTTCCAGAGGGTAAAACATCCTTGTGGAAGGTATCAAACTGTTTACATAAAATCTGGGAAGATATCCCAAGTCTAACTAAACTAGGAACCTAAAACAAAACTAAGACACACAAACATCTCCTAGACTGTCCAGCATACCCAATGCAATTCGGATGTACCTGAAAAGGGTTAATAATGGACAAGTTAGAAAGATATTTTATTAAAGAAAATGATAAAAATCTAATTCTATAGACTAGCTACAGAATCTTGCGATTCTGTAGCTGGTCAAAATAAGACACAGAATCAGCATAAAAATCAATTCAAATCTTTTTTAAAAAATTAAATTCAACTATTTACAAGTAGCTTACAGCTAATTGAAAGACAAACGAATCATTCAACTTGAGATTGCTATATTAATTCAAGATCAAAACAAAATCAAATGAATACAGAGAAGTGTATTCTCTGTTTCGTTTGTTGCCACATAATCGAGTGAACAGGATAGTAATGAAACAGTGATGAAATCATTTCATATCAAACTAAAATTGATACACTTAAAACAAATCGCAGGCAATTGTTATGATGCCTCCTAAACAGGAGACACAATCGAATCCAAACAAGCTCATTTTCCAATCGACATAACAGTATTGCCATAAAAAACGATCCATGCCGTGAGTGAATTAAATCAAAACTGGCGCGTAAATGAACTCATGAAATCATAACAGGATCAATCAGTTGGTAACAGAGTTCGCAAGAATTATTCGATCATTTGTTTTTGCAAATTGGGGCAGACAAAATCATTCACGAAATCATTTCTTGAATTCATTTTGAAACAACTATTACCTGAATTTGCTCATACGAATTTGACAGAATGACGTAAGTCGATCTGAGTTAACAAACTCGTTTGAAAATTAAAATTAACAGAGCTGCAATCAAGTCTATTTTGGATACTAATACAACTCATAAAATCGATCAAAATAACTGAAGATACACATCAATCCAATCAAGCAAATCAAACAGTTGGGGTTTAACATAGTTTTCGTGAATCCAAACCGTTCCATGATTCGGGTGTTGATATCATTTGCACAGGTGTAAACGAGAATATTGTTTTCATGAAAACAGAGTCATTCTTTCAAAATCGAAATCAAACAGAATTGTATTCCTGATTTAAGAGATCGTATGACATCAATTCAAAATCACGAAGTCGTTCCACAACCACAGCATACCAACTAAATTAGAGCCGATATAGTCTAACCATAATGAAATCAAATCGAAGCATGATTGTAATCTAAAATTAGCATGACAATTTCCAGTTCAAATTAGATACAAACACACCCAATTGAAATGAAACCATCGATTTCGTTAACTTAGTAGACAAACGAATCAAATCCGATGAAAATCTATTAGTGGCTAAACTGGGTATGAGCAAATCGTGTATCCAAATCAAAAATTTCATTCATTTTAGCAAAGAGAAAACAATGTACAGGATGAATAACATTATGACAGAGCCAATTTGAATGATAGACAGAGCTATTTGAAAACCAAACTCATTATATTAATCCTGGTCATTCACAAAACTAGAATGATATCAAAATTCATACCTGTATGACGAGCAGACGGCTTGATCATGACATTTTGGAATTGACCACAGCTGTAGCCGATTCAACATTTCGAAAAACGATGGAACCAGTAGTCCTCTGCTTGCTATCAATAGCACGAAGCTTATCCCTTTGGCTGGTCAATACTGCAACTTGATTTTCTAATGATTGGATTTTTTATTGAAGCACAGGAACATCTATATAGTATCATTCCAACCATAAATCGCACTGGTCACATGATGACTGTCCGGGCTTTGAAAATGCAGGTGAGGGTTTGGTCACATTGTCGAGGGTTTCGTTAGGTAGTTTGATTCCTAGGTAACCAGGATTATTCCTTAGGCAAGGGGGAAGGTTCGAAATGAAATCATAAGGTGGTTCGAAGCACAGACCTTGTGAGTAAGGGTACTCATTAGCTAGAAAATGTTCTACGTCAGAGTCTGAATCCTCACTAAGGATTATGGGCTTTTGCTCAACACTAGGTTTAGGCTTATTTCTAGCCATTCTCGAGATAAGCCGAGCATTCTTCTTTCCTTTGCCATCAACAGTAGGGTTACCTCTAACCTTTTTGCTCGCAGGCTTTTTAATAGCCTCCGCTTTCTTAGTTATAGCGTTGGGTAAGTCAACATCAGGGTCGGTCGAGGGTTTAGGAGAGGGCAGTAGGACATGGAAGGGCATGGGTGGCCCAACCTTGGTTTCATTAACCACAGGCTTGTCAATTTGGATAGGGTCTGTATCATCAAAACCATTTCAAGCGATAAAAGCTCGCCAGCTATCACAGTGGAGGCTTAAGTGATAAACAATGATAAGTTTAATTAGTCCATGGTGGAACAGGCTGCTATCGGCCTTCTTCCTTTTAAACCTTTTTGACATTTTGTATAGGCTACGCTGGAAATAGAAAGGCATATTCAATGGATACCCAATAAAATTCATTAACAAACGCAGGTGGTAGAGAAAAACGAGTCCATATCGACCCTCACAGGTCATGAATTGTTTGACTACTATCAAAAGGTCATTCCATCGTGGTTTAAGCATGGATATCGACATACCTCTGTCACAAGATGTGACCTTTCACGAGACGAACAGAAGTGGCCATGGCACGTCTTCCACTTTGGAATTTTTAAACCAACGTTGGCCCGTAGACGGTAACCCTGTGGCAGAGCTAACAAACTCCTCATTGATTTCCAACTGAATATCACCCACCTTGGCTCTACAACCATCAAAAGTCAGAGCGAAATGTTGTGCAACACAAAGATTAAAACCTTTGAATCGTTGTACAAAGGTAAGCTAACCATTATCCTCCAAGTCTTTCCGGGCATTGTCAAATAGTAGTAAAGCTTGGCTCCCGTTCGGCTCGATTCACACGACTGGTGCAATGGAGCCGAGCACACGGTAAGTCCAGGGTTTGGGTCATAGCACACACAGGAGCAGAGTGCTCGAAGGGTTACCCGAACTAACAAAGGTGGAACAGGGGTAAGGGATAGGCATAAATGACATCGTGCGAAGGTGGTGGAGCTTACTTCTGCCATGCATAATAGTTATTGCCAAGGTACAACCGTCGGTGTTTAAAGCTGTTCAATCCACTATAGTATAGTTCAACAATTATGTCACTTGCCTGACAAATGAAATGAATGGTAAGTGTATAAACCAACGCGCACAATCAAAGTTATGCCATAGTTTTGAACAACCAATATACAAATCGAAACCAATACCAATGTTTTGGACCAATGTGCCAATGTGTTGTAACAACTCATATCAAGAGTTTAACCAATGTGCCAAGTAGATCAAAACACAAAAACCCAAATGCCAATGCATTACAATCTTAATGAGACAAAGTCACACAATCAATCCAAGAATGTCCAATGGGTATAGATCAAAAAGATTCTGCCAACTGCATAATGATAAATGAAATGTAAGCACAATGGGCATACCAACAGGAAGGATAACAACAGTTCAACTAATGATTTTAGTGTGACTTCAAAAGACCAAGTTTTCACGCTTACAGTCGTGAAAACAAAACGAAAGTAAGTGTGCAAAAGGTGCAAAGAATAAAAGTGTCGTTTATTTGAAAATTGCGACGAAAAATTGATGTTTTCAAAACATTGGTGTAGGTAGCTTATAAGACAATGGAAAAATGTGAATTGGCTGCCAACACCTCCTAGAATTTCATTAACTGCTCTTGAGTTGTCATTGCAGATCTTCTTTCCTGCAGCATCTATGGGTGGGGTAGTTGGTGCAGTGTAACCATCTACAATAGATTTCCAGATATCAAAACCAAGAGCCAACATGAAGCTTTTCATTCTTATTTTATAGAGAGCATAGCCACCTCCATTTAAAAATGGTGCTTTGTTGTTAGACATTCCCTCTTGGTTATGCATTTCTTCAAGATACACCTTCCAGTTGTTAGACTATGCTGAAGGTACTCGCTCCGATACTAATTGTTGGAATACTGAGAGGAGGGGGAGAATTAGTATTATCCTTTTTCAAGAATTAGCAATTACTTTTATATTTTATTGATTACCACATTAGATCAACAATGGACTTGTATGTAAAATCAATTATATAAATATAATTAACAGGAATTACAAGGTTTTATAAAGAATATTGAAGGACACCAATCATTTTTAGAGAACCAACTCTAGGAGACACAAATCCCCTTCTTTAGGGCACCAACCCTAGGAAGCACCAACTCCCTTGTCTTTAGGGAACCAACCCTAGGAAGCACCAACTCTCGTAACTTTAGGGAACCAACACTACGAAGCACCAACTCCCTTAACTTTAGGGTACCAACCCTAGGAAGCACCAACTCCCTTAACTTTCACACTTTACTTAGTAAAGGATATGAATCCTTTTCTGCTCCTCCCTTCCACCCTCATGGCGTTAGTATCATGAGTTCCTCTTCTTGGACTCTGCTTCTATTTTGATCTTCTGATATGGACTACAGAGAGACTTTATTCTCACCACTCTTTCTCATTTATATAGTCTTCCAACTGGTGTGAAATATAAAGCATTGTGTCTCATTATTTGGACCATTTCACCTCTTCATTTAAATTAACAATAATAACATTTATTTTTCTCTATTGTCATTCAAACATTATCGTGAAGGCTTTTCAATTTGGTGAGAGTGCTTTTCATAAATTGATCACAGTTATGGATCGATTCCTTTAAACTCGATCCCATGCCTTTTTATTTACTTATTAATCTTGTGTTGCATCCCTAGTTCTTCAACAGATCATATTTGAGCTTTTAGATTATCTCTCCAATTCATTGGATGTATGTGATCACTTGATATCAATCAGGAAAAAATCCAGATCCTATATGGTTCAATGTTCCCTCTTGATTGAGAGAAAAGTATTACTCTATGTGTTAAATTTCACACAGAAACACTTCAGGACTTCTATTCCATATGACCATAGGTGGTGGCTAGGTGCTAATAAAAACATGTGTTTAATCATTTATCAAGATCAACGGTCATGTTTTAATTTATGCGTTGAAATGGACGACCATCTTTTATTTTGGAACTTCGCCCTTTAGGACTTCCATCCTTTTCAGTCATTCAATCCTCCTGGAGTGCATTTCACTGAAGTAGATTGGACAGTTAGGACTTAATCTACAATTGAGGGGATGGTTCTCATTTACTTCAAGACTTCAGAATTCCAAAACTCCAACTTTTGCAGTTTTCCAACTCCTCCGAAGAAAATAACGCCAAAGTGCTTATCATCACTTCCATGTTCCAATATCCTTCACAAGTCCAGGAGCTAGGACCATGGGCTTATTAATTTAAGTGATGTTCCCAATGCCTCATAGCTTATGTGTTTGTAACTCATGACTGGGGGATGGAAACTAGTCCTCTAGACTCCGACCTTCGGGCGATTTCTCCTTTACAAGGATCCAATCTTCCAAAGTTTGAAATTCCTGAAGTGGTTAGCTCTCAAAATGGTTGATCTAATTGTTAGCATGATTCCCAGAACCAAATCAATGGTCTAGCTTCAATCCTTACACTATCCTTCCACTGGCTTAATCCAACAGCTATGACTTAATCAAACGTTGAGATGGATGATCAGGATTATTTTGGAGTTAAACTTGCATGAGGGACAAATATTCTTCCAACCTTAGAACCATAAACTTCCTGCCCACATGTCATACACACATCATTTCAGATCTTGGAAGGGTGGTTTTCCAAACTTCTTTGGTTGACATCTGAAATAGCTTATATTTGTTGATCCATATCTCAGATCAATGTTTGTGAATGGATCATGTCTTCATCCTTTACCCGTGCTTGATCAATGGTTCATAACGACTTCAGTGCTTCGGGTAGTTGCTCATGGTAGAAACTGGTTTTCCCAAAAGGACATAATCCCAGAGAGACGTAGCTTGTTGACGTCACTGTTGATGTGGCATTGGTCGAGTGGTTGCCACATGTCACCTATATTTGTGACTTACGTATACCTAAAATTCCATGTAGACCTTGACACTTGTCACCATCTGAATGTAACACATTTCCTCGCCGATGTGGTCTTGTGGACTATGATGATGTGGTCTCTCAATGTGTGTGCCACATGTCTTACTTAGTGACTTCAGAGCTCCGGCCTTTAGGTGAACTTACATGTTCTAAACCCTTTTTCACCGAAGTGGTCAATGCCAAAGTTTACCACAATTGGACTCATCTGTCCTGATCCAACGATCATCATGCATTGTCCAGATCTGATGGCCCTCATTTACTTCAGGAATTCGGGGCTCCAGCCTTCAAGTAATTTTACCTATTCTAGACTCCTTTCTGCCGGAGTAGTCAGCACCGAAGTTGACCGTCTCCTTTCTTTGCCCACTCTGAATAGATCAATGGTTGAGGGGATTTCCTAATTCGACGATCGATGGGCATTCATGACTCTAGGGCTTTGGACTTCACGTAAATTTACATGTTCTTGACACCTTTTCATAGGAGTGGTCAACGTCGGAGTTGATTGTTACTACGCAACCTTGATCTGATGGTTGAGGTTTATCTATCTCGATTTGATGGTTGGGATTTAATTTCTCCTAGCTTCTGACTTCATCTTGATATGATGGTCCTAGAAAATCCTAAATCTTCAACAGAAGGCCAGGATTCTCCTCTTCTTTACACAAGTTTCCTCTATGATCTGACGGTCAGAATTTGTCCTGAAAACTACATCAGCGGACATAATTCCTCCTAACCTCTTTGGATTTATACTTGGATTCCAATTGAACCAAGATCGTTTATTTGTGCCTTTGGTCAACGATCGATGATTTTCATATCTCCCAACTGTAACAGAGTTTCCTCACAGTTCTGAGGGTGTTCTCTAGTTGATCTGTTGGGAATTCGATCCCAAAAACACTTCCTTAAGGTACTCCTTTTCTTGATCTTTCCTGCATGGTCTAATCTCATGAAATTTAATATGCTTCATCTCCTGAGCTTTAGGTAGATTCCTCTGCACCTCGCATTATGTCTTCTGCACAACTTACTACATTATTTCTCCTGAGCTTTTAGGATCTCAAAGACATATAATGATAATACCATATTGATCTTCTTGACATTAATTCCAACATAATACCAAGTCCAATCATTGATCATATTTTCCTTCTTTGACAACAATGCCAACACCATAATTCCATGTCCAACAGTGGTGAATATGGCCCTGAAGAGAGAAACGAAGAAGGTCACACATGTGGAGCAAATTTTTTGTACTATACATTGTTTGTAGGAGGACAGATCATGTATATATGTGGGTTATAGAAGTATGAATTGTGTATAGAGTATACAGAGGTTGTAGTGTAGAAAACAACGTATATACATGAGTTTCCCATAAGGTGAATCGCATATATATTATTTTGGACAGGTATAGATTCATACAGGCTGACAGTTGATGTCAGCGGGCTGTACAAGTGGTCTACAACAAATTTGTGTGAAGAGAATATTTCCATAATATTGTTGAGGTTTGTTTTTTTGATTTGTATGGTTATTGGAGGACAAGGTTGTCTTCATATTTGGAGACATTGTATTGGCTGAGAGGACTAGTTTTTTTCCTCAGTTTTGGTGACATTGAGAGGATTGGTTTTTTCCTCAAATTTGAATGATTGGATAAATTTACAGAACAAAATTATTGTGTCTCTTGTGTTTTGATGATTCATCTCCAATATTGTTGTTTCCACTACATATGTTTTCAATCAATAATTTATGTGTAAATTTGTTCGGTGATAACAACCAAGGTTTTATTGTTAGATCACTAGGATGAAATTTTCATATCTAAAATTAATCACATAGAGTTTGCATGTGAAAATTTATAGTTGGAATGTAGTTGCATGCCTTGCAACACTCAATTCCCCCACTGTATTTTATCATTCTTTTATTCTTTTGTAGGGTTTCTAATATGAAAAAGACAAAATAAATATTATTTTTGTAAAAAGAGATAGAGTGGAAAGAATCAAGATCTCTATAATTATTTTACCAGCAATTTAGTTATGTCGTTGTCGAACAAAGCACTTATGTCAAGTCTATCCTTCACGAATTGGGTCTTAGTATTAAATTAGGAGTTGACCATGAATTTTGAGTTCTTAATCCTCTAGTTATTTACTCTTCCAATCATTATAAAGAATTTGTTAATGTCTCCTGCATTGCAAATTTATATCATTGGTCCTTTTTGGTGTTAATTGATGACCAAGTAACCATTGTGTTGTGCTTATGTTCGAGGAAGTATTTTATCTTTTTTTATATATTCCTTAGATTTCTTAAGTATTCATGTTATCCTTCCTATCAAGTTATTCTTGGTTTGATTAACATAACCATTTTTTTCTCATGTTAGCATGGGAGGATTTAGCATTGCCTTCTCACTAGCAAGTCTTCTCTTATTGACCTCTACACATTTCTCTAGGAGATAGGATTAGAGTCAGAAATACCCTAGGTATTAATTTCATCATTGGTGGGTCACCTTGTGGTCAACAAATGAAATCTTATCATTTGTCACTAATAGAGTTGTTCCCCCCTTGTTTGACGACAAGACCTTTATTCACATGGTGGGATTTGTGTGGTACCTTAGTTTCCATTTTCATCATTGGTGGAATTCATCACCTCTATCAATAGCTTTAAATATTGTTTATTTCTCAAAGGGTATTTTTCATGTGTTATTTTCATTTAGTGCATGCAAGAGACATAATTGGTGGTCTATTCTTTCAATTTTTTGTCCAAGACCTTCAATTCATATCATGTTCCTAATACTTGCTCATGTTGGTTGATGGGGGATGCCTTAATTCCCTCCTTCCATTGGATCTCTTCCTATCAACACCAACTGATTTGATCAGGGAATGAGGTCTAAATAACTTTACAATACCTTGGGTATTGAATTCATCAGTGGTAGGTTCTCTCCTTTTGATAGTGGGAATACATTAATGTCTCTCTATTGATAGATTCTATACGTGTTTGAAGTCAACACATCTATTCACACTTGCTATAATTTACTATGTACCTTGATGCCCATTTTCATTATCGGTGGGTGGTCACATGTTTGTTAGAGATATACATCATTGATCAGTAATCAAAAATGTATCCCGTGTTTAACATCAAATCATTTATTCACATGGTGTAGATTCATACATTCAACGAATTTGTATTGAAGACCTTGGTTATATTAGAATCTGATTCTTATGTTGTTACCTTAGCTCCATATGATGTACCACCTACCTATATGACATTGGTACCATTTTTAGGAACCAGTTTGTACTTTCACTCAATTTTAGTGTTTATTTTGGTGAACAATGAGACATAGATCCAATGTGTATTTTCTCATGGATTTGATCTGTATTTTAAACATATCCATTATGCATTTTTCATGGCCATGATTCTGCATTCTATATATACTTCATGGATATGTAATGTACTTGATTTGGCAATCATGCTTGTCTTTCCACTTAAGCACAAGTATGCCCACCTTGGGTAAGAGAGTAATCTGATAGTTTGGTCTTATTTGTAGTTACCTTTTTCATCATGATTTTGTTGGACTCCACTTTTTCCCACTTATTTGATTATTCTACATTATTATAATGTATTTCGGGCATCAGATTCCCTTATGACCTCATACATTAGGGGGCATCTATTAAATCATCATTTGATCATCACTAACCATTAGTGACCTTTTTGGATTTTGTTTGAATATTTTTGCTCCACAAAAACTAGTTTAATAAGATCTTTACTTTGTATGTGTTATTTTCATTAAGGAAACAAGTGTACGATATGCACTTTCCCTTCACACAAGGCGTATATGCATTTTAAAAATTGCAAAAAATAATAAATGTGCATTAATTGTGTGCTCCTAAGCTAGAATTATGGGTTTCATACACCTATACAACCCTAATTTTCATTGCCAATGAACTTAACCAACTTTTAATGAGGTTCATATGTTGGAGAAGGGAAAACTAACCATCTTAGTATCCTTGTGTTGGAGCATTGCATTAAGAATTTAGTCTTGGATTTTTATGATCATTCCCTTAAGAAAAAATTGTTGTTTCTAAAGTTGACTATCTTTCTTAGATTTGGGATTTAAATCCTAGTTAATTTTCCCATCCATATGTAGTGAAGAGTTTGAAGCAGAGTTGAATTCTATAAGTGGTTTAGCCAAGGAAGAAACCAGACTTTTGTGACAAAGGTGCCAACAACAAATTCAGGTATCAGAGTGTGTTTATATTTTTATTTTAACATAAAAATCGTACTGATCCACCCCCCACCCAATCAATGTGTAAATCATTTTGTTCATCATTATTGATTACGTTATCTAGGGAGAAATTGGTTACCTGATACCAATTAAGATTCGTTATTTAATTTGTCATATTCTTATCATTCTTGATTTCTATACTTTATTGTTTGAGGAAGGTTGTGTTTCTCATTGTGTGCATATTTAAAGAGAGGATTGGAGAATTTGGAGAATTCAAAACTCTCTCAAGGATACTTTTGAAATACAACAAGGGGGGCTTGCCACCTAGCCATATGTATTCTTGCTCATACATTCCCATTTGCATAGACATGCCTAACTGATCTGGAAATTTAGTTGTAGTGTCTTTTATTTACTTTGAAATTGATTTGACCCTAGTCAGTGAGGGGTTATTCCTTATCACACATGGGGAAGGGAGGGATAGATCATCAAAACCCCTCAATGGACATCAACCATCAAATCCCTTACCAATGAATAAGATCAAATAGAGTACACCCACCACCCCCATGCTACATTAAATGTTATTTACTACAACTAGTACATAGGTGGATAGGTGGTAGCCCCAACTTACCAAGGACCATACAAACAAATCTTGAGGGTGGTAGGGCCAATCATGCCCAAAACTTAAACTTTTGAAACCCAATTTTCAATAGTTACAATCAACCCGATGATTTCCACAAGTTTGGTAGGGTCAATCACTTATTATAAGAGTGCACATCAAATGAGTGGAACCAATATGAAATATATTCCAAGTTACACCATGGTTGCCAAAAAACAATTCAAGAAATAGATTAATACTTATATAACAAGGTGGTCCCAACCATAGTTAATACCTCAAACCAAAGACCTAATCCATTTGTCAATTATGAGTGCCAAGACCTACAAGTTAAATTATCAACAATGCAAGGCTAACACCACCACATCAAATTCCATACACCCAACATCAAACCCAATGCATTCTCAGACTTAAAAACACATGTATGACAAAGTGTTATCACATGTTCTGCATAGTCATTATGTTCATGACAATGCACACAATTTCCACATCTTGCTAATTAAAAGGAAATATAACCACACAAGTGCACAACAATATTCCAATAGTCGAAACATTGTATACCTAATAAATAGAACTCATACAAACATAATGAGAATAAACACTACAACTATCACGTATTAAGCAACAACAACTTGAAATAATCAGAAATATTGTATTGACATCCTCCAACACTCATAAATTATCAACATATCCAATATCAACACATTACAGCATCTACAAGTAAAGTGAAAGAATAAATGCCATATATAATCAAAACAAGAGACGTAAATACAGAATCAAATCATACTCCATACCATATTTCCCACATGTAAATGTAGATGTTATCATGACTTATTATGCAAGTATTAACATAATGTTTCCATAAAATCAATTAATAACCATAGTACCTTCATATGCTAAGAATTATTACCACAAAATGTTGCATAGATACATAATAAAAATAAACATGAACAATAACCATTACCATATGACAATATGTTTACTATAAAGGGTATATCAACCAAGCACCAACATAATATGCGTTGTGTGCAATTGGATGGTGGGACCCCCCTTGAGTTATGTTGGCATAGGGGTAGACCCAGGGTTCAACGCTTCAACAGCGCACCAACAAAACCCTAACTACCGTCCCTTTCGACAACACCTGCGGAGCAGATGAAGTCTCACCCGAGGTAGAGGCAAGGGTGATTGTAGGACTCAAATGTCTGCAACCTTATCTGGGACATAGATATGTGATTGTAACACCTTAATAGAGCACTTAGTAGTTATTATTCATTAGTATTTAACCTTATTTCATAGCGCAGATAAACCCTAATAACAGGGCATCGCAGTATTCATCCAAATCTAGTATATTCAAGCACTAAGCATATCAACACAAATCAGATCTAACATTCATTCACATTACTAAGAATTGAGCTATCATATCATGTCCATCTAATCATACATTACTACACTAAGCATTAACGATATGAACAATAAACAATCACAATGCACAAAGCAACCATAACATAGGATATACGTGGTTCACCCCCAGCCCGGGGCTATGTCCACCAACTCTTCATCTCTTTATTATCTTCAATCAATCATCTACATGCATAGAGCCATAAGATCCTACTCTGCATAGGACAGGAGATATGCACATACTTAGCCAGATCCTCCTTCCCCAAGTTAGGTTACAGCACCAAGCCTTTACATTATCTCTTACAGTCACTTGCACTTAGCCTTACAAGCTTCACACGGTATGCACAAAGCATGTACAACTATCACTTGCACTTAGCACATCATCACACAGATGTCTATATCATCCTTCGCCTCTCTTATTACATCGCCTAGACATATAGTTATACATTACAAAATGGGCCTAAACATGGGTAAACCCATGGGCCGACATCCCCATACCAGTTACATAAGCCCAAAGCCCAAAAATCGCTAAAAAGGGGTCGATATTCTGCGATCTCTTCTTCGACTTTCACTCTATCTTTGACAGCCTGTCGAAGTCCCAAAATAGGTCAAACCTGAACAAGGGTCTCCAAAACTTGGTCAAGGGAAAATAGGCCCCCAACACTCGCCTATGACTCATCCCGAGTCACTCTGATATGGGTAGCTCTGCCTCAAAATCCTCCATCTTAGCTCAAGCTGCTTCGACATGTTGTTGTGACAAGGCCTCCTGCTCGGAAAACTCCTGAAGAACTGCCTCGTTCACAGGTCCTTCCAAGCGTTGCGCAACTTTAGTGACCACTTTCTCTAGTTCTTCTCCTCGTCCTTCAATCTCCTCAAACAAATGATAAGCTACATCCTGGACTGGTTGGAGCCTCTGAGGCACTTCCATGACTTTGCTATGTATGGTGTGGACTTGTTGTTAAACAATGCATTGTTCCTGTGATCTTTTCATTCTTTCAACTACAGACAAGAGCTTCAACTATGCATATACCGTTGTTGCTTATTGCTTTTCCTCCTGGAGTTGGGACTCTAGTCTCTTTAGTTCAAGGTGTTCAGTAAGTCATTCATAATTCTATGCACTACGATCACTGAGTTGTTTACATTCCATGGTGAAGGTTTTGATTCTCTCAACAACACCCCGAGCAGTTGCTTCTCTTTGATCTCGCACATCCTGCGGAGTGTGTGGCACTGACTGTAGCTCTAGATATGTTATTCTCTGTTGAAGTTGTTGAATGGCTTCGGCGAGCTTCGCTCTTGATGCTCTATTGGGTCTTCCTCCATTTGCTCTAAGCCCGTCATAGAGCAGAGTGCTCTGTTGACTGCTTCTTTCACTCCAACCTGCTCGACAAGCATCTATTCCTTCTCTCGCTGGAGCTGTGCTTTCTCTTCTTCGAATTTTGACTGGAGGGCGGCCTTCTCCTGCTGTGCAATCCTACGTTGCTTTATGATTTTCTCTTGTGCTTACTTCAGGGCCACTGTGGTTTGTTATTTTTATTCTTTTGCGTGATGAAGGTGAGCTTTGGCCACATCAACTATTCTGCAGAGTTTTGTAGGATCATCTCCCAACTCTGGTTCTTCTGATGGAGGGGGTGTAGTGGACACTGCACGGCTGGAGTGAAGGGTCTGTTGTACCCCTCTGAGTTTTGCCTCAATTATATCATACATGGCTGCTTATTTGGTTTCAGTGTTCTGCAAGAGGTCTTGTGAGGCATCTGATATGGCTGCGATGATGAAGTCAAAGTCATCGAGCCTGAGTACAGTCTGCAACTTGGTCTTACTAGATCTAGATTTCTTCCGCGAGGTAGGTTTCATGGGAGAAACCTTCCTTTTATTACATGGATCAGTCTCATCAATGGGATCCCTAGGCGGTGTTACTTCACCTTGCTTTGTTGATCTTCTTTCCCATTGTCCTCTTCTTTATCTACTTCATCGTTACCTCCTCCTCCAGGTGAGTTTGAAGTAGTTTCTTTTGATGTGTTGCTCAGGTTCTGTACCTCTTCTATCTTCTTCCTTTTGTTGGTTCCATGGGTGTCATATGCTTCGCGAGTGGCTTCTGAGCTTCTGATTTGTTCGAGATAAGACAATTCTGCAGGGTCAACAGGGATAAGGAGCTCTGTCGGCCAGTCCTTAGTTATCTCTTCTAGGTTCTCTTCTGTGGGATTATAGTATGACTGAAGCTCTTCTTTACTCTCGTCTTCATGCGAAGTGATGTAAATGAAGTGTCGATCTGCGTGGAACTTCATAAGTAGCCTAAACTGGTGTAGAGTGTTCAGTGTCATGCAAGGGATAGCTTCAATGGCCCTCTTTAACTAGATATAGTATGTATCGAATACCGCATTCGATTGCCACTGTTTTCCCATATCACTCAAGTACCAGAGTGTGGTGAACTTCGCAGGGAGTGGCTCGAACGGCTCAATGTCAGGGAAGGTCGCACCTTTTGGCATCTCCCAAGTTGTAAACACAATGAGGATTAGGAGCCAGCTAAAGTGGAACTCATAGCCCTAATCCTAAGCTTCACGACAATCCAGTTCTAACTGGTTGACCAAGTACTTTGCCCAATTCATCTATAATCCTTCTATGCATTTTCCAGCGAGGTCAACAACGAACCCTGTGACCTATGTAGGTTTTTTATTTCTCACTAGATTTCCTACAATCAGCTGGCAGGCCAAGACCATTGTGCCATTCTACATGGAGGCTACCTTGTAGCCTCGCGTCCCCTTTTCCACATCGCCATAGGTATCCTTAATCCTCTATGCCAGGGTGCGTTCTGCAGCCTTCCCTGGGTAGAAGTCTTGGGGGTCTAGTCCCTACATGGTCAATCCAGTGATACTATGGATCAACATTGGGTCAACAATGATGCATTTGTCTAGCCATAGATAACCACCATGGTAGCACGACAGCAGGAGCTTAACGCACGTGTTAACTTCCTTGTGCCTTCCAAAATGTGGAATATTCATTACATTTAGGACAATGGACTGCGCAAGGTTCATATTCCATGGTTGGGGGATTATCCTCAAGTTCTTCCCCTTCGTCCTAGTCAAGTACCTGTGAGGGGTGAGCATGTTGTGGTTCTTGTGATCTCCTAGGTTGAAGTCACTGAATTTTAATGTCATTATCTTGTATAGCTGAGTTTGAACTACATGTATCCCCTTCGGGAGGTACACAGTAACCAGGGTGTAATCAAAATCCCTTGGAACATTGTCACGACTCACCGCGTCGGCCAGGGGAAGGATGTAGTCAAGCAGGATAGATGGGATCAACTTCACATTCACCAAGTCATCTCAATTATTGGTTCTTTTCTTAGATGTGGCTGGAGATGGTCCAGATCCACGAGCAGTCGACGGAGAGGCTTGCACACCTCTCGTCAATGAAGCTTGAATCCCTACGGACATTACTTTTTCTTCCATTAGATCGATTAAGACTTCTTCTACAAACTTTTCAGTTGCGCTGAGTTCATCCGACATACATGCTCGATATCAGATACTCAGGTCAATGAATAACCATTCAACAGGTGGTAGAGTCTTAGTAAAAACAACACGGAAACAATGAGTTCTCTAGTTGGCACAGATACAATTTGCAAAAGTATTCTCGATGCAACAGTCAACGAAATATGTAGACAGCGATGTGATGGATCTCTCCAACGGGTGAGAAGCCTTCATTAATGTATTTATGTCCATTATGGCACGATCCCAATGGCCCGATGGCGAGATTTCCTACCATAACTGTTGTTCTAACCATTCGGGGCATCAGTCTAACAGTTATAATGTTTCCAATGGTCATATCACTCCACCATGGCGAAGTGCCACATGGCATTGTTCTGATATCCCATCGAAGTTCCAGTTTTGAAAACCTACCTTCTGCGAAGTCTCCTCCAGAACCTCCTACAAAATTTCTAGCTTTGCTCTCTTCTTACTGCACTTTCTAGCTTTCTTCCCTGTGATCTGCGTCTTGGTATTCCTCTTTCCATTTTGATTCTTATTTGTACTCAACATAGTAACTTTGTGCTGATGAGATTCTGTCATAGGGTTCAAAGGTAATACTTATTTTCTATCTAGGGTAGGTGCTCTACTTTCCTGTATGGATAGGTTCTTCAAGTCTTCCTGCATTTTTTCATCTTCGACGAGCTAGTCTCTAGTCATGAGTTGCTTCGACTTGTCCTCATGTTCTTCTATCAAGTGCATTATTCTCCTAGTCAAGAAATCTTTTAATTCTTGATTTTTCTGTTCTAGGGCCTCATCTTCTTTTCTCTGGATCTAATCTCTCTCGATCCAGGGTTTTCCTAATAACATAGTGAATGGGGCGTTGTTCTCAATGAATTTAACAACCTAAAATTCTTCCTCTGTCGAAGTTCCATGAGCACGCACAGAGGTTTGGGTAAGTCTTCCACATAGGGTTATTAGTTTTCCTCTAAATAATCATATTCCTCCTAATGAAGGAACCATAGCAGGCCTTCCCAAAATTTCCCAAGTACTTTTTGTCATGACATTTGTTGATTAAGGTTGGTCGTCATTGATGTCAACCCTTGAAGAAAGACCTGTAGCACAAAGGTTTGGGTAATGGACCCAATATTGTTTGATGTAAATATGA